>JAULJZ010095783.1:0-12094 GCA_032270985.1 Heliamphora pulchella
ATGTTCATTGTGGCGGCCGTCAATAGAACCTCTTGGAAACCCTAGCCAAAAGTGGCGGCCGCCAACTCCAACATGGCAACCTCCAACTCACATTGTGGTAGCCGCCAATAAAACCTTGTGGAACCTTTTCCAACCCAACGGCCGCCAACTTGCATTGTGGGGGCCGCCAACTTCAAATGGCCTGACGTGTCCCAAAACGTATCAAATTATCATTGGTTGAAGAATTCTATAAATACCGTATACTGGCGTACGTTTTCAGTACAAATTTTGAGTGAGAGAGACTCTGCCGATATACCGAGCGGTCCCGAGCCCCGACGCCGAAATCCTACCGAGATATCGAGACCCTAATATCCCATACCTACATTGAAGCCTACATTTCTTGGATCACCCCCTGAGAATTAGACAATTGGAGCACATTTCCCGACTTGAGGATTCCTCACAAGAGTCCTTTCCTTTTCTGATAAGGATTTGCCCGCTGAAGGAAAAAGTCACAACAAGCCGCTTCACATCACCATCAAGTACCTAGAAAAATGGGTCCCGATAACCCTCATTGATAATGGATTTACTATGAACGTTTGCCCATTGAGAACGGCCGTCTACTTAGGGATGAGGTAAGACTAGTTCACTCCCTGCAATCAAGGGGTGCGAACTTATGACAACACAAGAAGGGATGTACTAGGACCGGTGTCGTTTGCAGTTTCAGTGGGACCACTAGAGACGTCAATTGAGTTTCACATGCTAAATGTGCCGGCCTCTTTCAATCTGCTACTGGGCAGACCATGGCTGCATGACCCAAATGTCCAGGCAGCTGTAGACACTCCAATTTGATCCTGCCTAATCTTAGGCGAATCCGATAATGAAAACAGGTGGAATAGTACCACAGTACGATCCTCGAGAAGTAATCTAAGCTCAGTATTTGAACCCCGCCCTAAAAAACCTTCAAAATCTCCGAAACTAATGAAATTGTACCAAACCATCGATAACTTGTTGCCCAAGTCATTGTCAGAAGTGGCGATCGCCATGTTCATTGTGGTGGCTGTCAATAGAACCTCTTGAAAATCCTAACCAAAAGTGGCAGCTGCCAACTCCAACATGGCGACCTCCAACTCACATTGTGGCGGCTGCTAATAAAACCTTGTGGAACCTTTTCCAACCCAGCGGTCGCCAACTTGCATTGTGGCGGCCTCCAACTTCAAATGGCCTGACGTGTCCCAAAACGTGTTAAATTCTCACTGGTTGAAAATTTCTATAAATACCGTACCACGGCGTACGTTTTCAGTACGAATTTTGAGTGAGAGAGACTTTGTCGATATACCGAGCAGTTCCGAGCCCCAACGCCGAAACCCTGCCGAGATACCGAGTCCCTAATCTCCTATACCTACATTAAAGCTTACATTGCTTGGATCACCCTCCGAGGATTGGACAATTGGAGCACATTTTTCGACTTGAGGATCCTCGACAATCCAGGTACCTCGCTTGGATCCCTGATCTTTCTAAATTCCATTTCTCTCTATTGGAGCGATCGGGTTAATTTCTATTTCAAAAATTTTCGATTATTGTCAATTTTGTTTAGTATTTGCAATATTAATTGTTGTTCAACGTAGTTGGGTTATTCCTTTTAAAAGATTCAGTTATTATTTTCATTTCATTTTTAGTACATTGTTGCATTCCATTAATCCATCAACTTAGTGCCAACATTTTCAACGGTTACAACTAATCATTGTTATTAATCGTTATAATTAAGGCAGCTACATAAAAATGGTTGTAATCGTAAATATTACACCAATTTAATTTTAATATTACATTTTTTTTCATTTTCTTTCTTTTATGTTAATTTCATATTCTAGTATTTATTTTATTTTCTTTTAGTTAGCTTAGTTTTACTTTACTAGCATTCTAATTATTCTTCTACCTTAATTTTCATATTAGCATTTATTTAGTAAATAATGTAATTTATTTTTCAAGTACTTACTTTCCTTTGTAATATAGTCTTTTATTTTCTTAGTTTAATGTAATTTCTTTAATATTCTATTTTCTTTTCTTTAGTGCTAATATTCTATTTTCTTTTAGTTTAATATTTTCTTTTCTAGTTTTTTATTTTTTTCATTAGCATTAATTATTTTTCCTTATTAGCACTTTACTTTTTTTTTCTCTAGTGTAATGTTCTTTTCTTAGCATTCTATTCATTTTCTTTTTCTTTATTTAATGTTCTAGTATTTAATTTTCTTGTTTAGTCTAAATTTCATTTCAATAGTATTTTATTTTCTTGTACTAAGTATTTCATTTCATTTTCTTGTATTAGTATTTTTTTTTTCTTTTTTTTTATTTTTATTTTAATATTTTTTTGCTAACACCAACCTAAATAATATTAGCTTAAATATTCATTTAATTCAATATTCTTTTTTTAGCTTTTCTTTCATTAATGTAATTTTTTTTTCTATTATTTTATTTTCTTTTAGCATTAGCTTTAATTTCCTTACAAAATTCCATTTAGCATTTATTTTCTTTTAATATTAGTATTCATTTTCTTTTAAAACTCTATTTTCTTTTCCTTATAAATCAGCTTTATTTTTCTTCATCAAACCTAAAAATGGCAAAAAGACCATTCAGTTAATTTCCCCCTTTAATTATAATTTTCTCTTTTTAAAGTTAAAACTCCCTTCTCCTTTTTATTTATTTTATTTTCTTCTACATTCTTTTCTTTTTTTTCCTTAAAAAAATATAAAATGTAAATAATTAGGCTTTATATGCATTTTCTAACTAAAACTTTCTCTTTTTTTTTTCTTCTACAAATTAAAACTTCAAATATTTGCTTATTAATATAAAATGCTTATTATTTTGGTTAGTTTTTAATATGGAATTTTTGTAATGCTTTTTAACTTTGTAAATAATTGGACAACATGCATATTGTATATATTAGTTTAGGATTTAGTTACCTTGCTTAAAAAATTGTATAGTTTATTTTTATTAGCAATCTATGTTTAGGTAATTTTGGCAATTTTATGCATTTTTTTAAAAACCAAAGTATGTTAATTTAGGTTGATTAAACAATATTGCATGTGGGTATATTTCATATATCATTTAGATAGAAATTGCATGTTATAGGATTTAAAATTTTTCTTTTGATACTTATTTATTTTGAAGTGTTATATACATATTTTATGTATTTTTCATAATTTATTTTGAATGTTTTTTCTTCACCCCCATTTTCTTTATTTGTAAGCATTTAAGAAATTATACCTTAGCCACTGAACCCTCTTTTCTCTGGTTAACGTTTTTTAAAGATCAGTGACTATTTTTATTTTTCTTAATTTTTCTCAAAAACTAAATGGCGACTCCATTTTTAATAAAATGAATTTTTAAAATTTAGTTTTAAAGGTGTTTAAAATATTTTTTAAAATATCTTTGAATTTTTTCATTTTTAACCCCTAAAATCCCAACGCCACAGCAGTACCATCTACCCTTCACCAAAAATTGAAATTAATAAAGAACGGGATAGTATTCACCCTCCGAAAGGAGGAGATGGCACAACTCTGCTAGAAGAAAGGTATGTCAACCCACGAGCTTTAATGATAATGAGAAAAATATTCTTCTTCCATGGCATGAGATTAGGACGTAAGCAGTAGGAAATCCCGAAACCCATTCAGGTATTACCGACTTCACACCGTTTTGGTCTTGGGTATAAACCAACGGAAGAAGATCTGGAAGGACCTACAAGGGGGGAAAAGACTAATTATTCTGGGACACTCAATGGATACTTCATTAAGGAAGGGGAAGATTTTTCGTGTTGTGGCTTTTTAGAGCCATGGATCGACGAAGAAACCAATCAAAAGCTGTCAGGGTTGAAGATCTTTTTTAGCCATCAATTGTCTGACACGGAAGAGGAAGAAACAGTGGAATGAGAGAAGGAAGAAAAGATGGTTCAGAAAGAAGATTGGATTGAAAAACTCGACGGTACCGACCTGGGAGTACTGTTCAATGAGAAGATGGCTTAGCTTCGTATAACTGAATCGGACTGCTTCATGATGAGCTTCAGCGCACCAGCAGATTGCACCAAGCTCATCGTCGACGCGGCCATAATGGAAGTAAAGAATTGGTCAATCGATTCTTCTGATGTGTAGGTCGTCTATCCTGTGTCCAAGTTTGAGTCAGAGTCTGTAATCGAGGGCACGCCTGTTGGTGCTCCTCTTTCTACTTTTACTATTGAGTTTGTAATTCTCTCTGTTTCTAATGAAATGAACGAGATTTCTGGTTACTCTACTTTGTTTGATTTATTTCATACGTTTTTTGACGATTTTAAATTCGACGGGATATCTCCGAAGAAATAAAATTTTTAATAAAAAGAGAAAAAGAAATGCGTGCCCAACCAATAATTGAAGAAATTTTATCAATAAATATGGGTAATGAAACTAACCCGCAAAGTATTCAAATTAGTTCTTCTTTATCCATAGCTGAACAAGAATAATTAATAACTTTATTAAAAGAATTCAAATGTGTTTGCATGGTCTTACGAAGATATGCGTAAAATTGATCCTGATATTGTCCAACACCACATCCCCTTATACCCTGATACAAAACCGGTCAAACAAAAATTAAGACGGATCTGGCCAGAATGGGCTCTGAAGATCAAAGAAGAAGTTTCCAAACAGATCAACGTTGGATTTCTTATGGTAACCGAGTATCCAAAATGAGTAGCCAATATAGTGCCAGTTTTAAAGAAAGACGGTCGTATCCGAGTCTGCATGGATTTTTGCGACCTCAATAAGACCAGCCAAAAGGACAATTTTCTACTACCGCGCATCGACGTCCTAGTAGACAGTACAGCAGGGCATGCCCTGCTGTCATTCATGGATGACTTTTTCGGGTATAACCCGATTTTGATGGATCCCGAAGACAGAAAAAAGACGACATTCACCACGCGTTAGGGCACCTATTGTTATCGTGTAATGCCATTTGGCTTGAAAAATGCAAAGGCAACCTTTCAAAGGACTGCCACTACCCTACTACATGACATGATACATAAGGAGGTTGAGGTATACGTGGATGATATGATAGTCAAATCTAAGAATCGGGATGGTCACATCACAACACTGCAAAAGTTCTTTAAAAGAATCCAAAAGTATAAGATGCGGCTCAACCCGCAGAAGTGTGCATTTGGAGTCACTGCTGAAAAAATGCTTGGGTTTATGATCACTCAACGAGACATTGAAGTCGACCATTCGAAGATCAAGAAAAATTTGAAAATGCCTCCTCTAAAGACCGAACGAGAAGTCAGGGCCTTTCTGGGAAGAATTCAGTTCATCAGTCGCTTCATAGCCAAATTGACAACTACTTGTGAGCCACTCTTCTGTTTGCTGAAGAAAGGAGTTGAGTTCGAATGGGATCAGAAATGCCAAGATGCCTTTGATGCTGTGCGACAATACCTATAGAACCCACCTGTTCTAGCTCCTTCCGAACCTGATAGGCCACTGATCCTCTATTTGTTAGTAACATATTCAGCAATGGAATGTATGCTGACACAAGAAGGTGAGACTAGAATCGAAAAGGATGTCTACTACTTAAGCAAGAAGATGACCGAGTAAAAAATACGGTACACGCCGCTGAAAAAGACATGCTGGGCCTTGGTTTGGACTTTCTGAAAATTGAGGCATTACATGTTTTCTTTCACAGTGAACATTATCTCTCGAATGGACCCGTCGAAGTATCTGTTCGAAAAATCGGCACTAACAGGAAGGCTAGCCCGATGGTTGCTATTATTACCTGAGTTTGATCTCCAATATGTTACCCAAAAGTCAGTCAAAGGTAGAGCAGTGGCAGAGTTTTTGGCTGATCAACCAGTTGAAGGAGATGAAGATACAGAGTTCTAGTTTCCCAATGAACAACTGATGGAAGTCGGGGATGACAAGTTGACTCTATCTTTTGATGGCGCATCTAATCAATATGGCTATAGAATAGGAGTC
This sequence comes from Heliamphora pulchella, assembly GCA_032270985.1. Lineage (NCBI taxonomy): Eukaryota > Viridiplantae > Streptophyta > Magnoliopsida > Ericales > Sarraceniaceae > Heliamphora > Heliamphora pulchella. Next base: position 5,961 of record JAULJZ010095783.1, read on the forward strand.
CTTCTTATCACTCTCGATGAATCACATGTTCCGTTGTCTCTAAAGCTCAATTTTGAAGTTAACAACAATCAGGCTGAGTATGAAGTATGTTTAGCCAAATTGGAGGCAGCTTTAGAACTAGGGGCAAGGAAGTTAGAAGTCATCGGAGATTCAGCACTGGTAGTTTCATAAGCGATAGGAGAATGAAAGGTCAAGGACATGACATTAATTCTATACCACTAGGAGTTCGAAAAGTTGATACCGTACTTCGATTCGGTGATCTTCACCAATGTGCCAAGGCTGTAGAATAAGTTTGTCGATGCACTGGCCACCCTAGCATCCATGGTTGACATACCATCCGGAATCCGAATGAGACCTTTGATAATTGAACAGAAAAGCAAGCCGGCATACGAGACGAAAACTGCAATCGAGGGAAACACTGATGACCTTCCATGGTACTTTGACATTCAGAACTTCGTAGAGAAAGGAGAATATCCCAAGTTTGCCAATAAAAAGGATAAAATGGCAATACGACGACTATCTGCGCAGTTTGTCATTTATGGTGGTAGACTGTACAAACGAGAACATTCTGGGATTAACAAGCTGTGTGTAAACATTGAAGAAGGTCAAGAACTGATGAAAGAAAGACGCGCAGGAGTCTGTGGGCCACACATGAGCAAAAATATGTTAGCCAAGAAAATCCTACGACATGGATACTTTTGGATGACAATAGAAACAGATTGTATTCAGTTTGTGCGGAGGTGTCATAAGTGCCAGATTCATGCAAACCTTATGCACGTTCCCCCGTCTCAGCTATATAACCTGACATCACCATGGCCGTTCTCAGTATGAGGCATTGACGTGATTGGCAGAGTAACCCCGAAGGCATCCAATGGACATGAGTTTATCCTGGTGGCCATTGACTATTTCACCAAGTGGGTGGAAGCAGCTTCCTACTCATTATTGAAGGCCTCCCATGTCGCTAAGTTTACCAAGCAAAACATCATTTGTCGATAGGGGTACCACATGAAATTATCTCGGATAATGGCTCACATTTTCAAGGAGAGGTTCTGAATCTTTTTGAGAAATACCGAATAGTGGCTCATAAGTCCTCATCATATCGGCCGCAAATGAATGGAGCAATCGAGGCAGCAAACCAGAACATAAAGAAAATTCTACAAAAGACAATCAACTCACACAAAGATTGGCCAGAACAACAGCCATTCGCACTAAGAGTATGGGATGGAAGCCATACAGGAACAACGCCATACTCAATAGGAACAACGCCATACTCTCTAGTGTATGGGATGGAAGCCATACTCCCCATTGAGGTGAAAATCCCCTCACTAAGAGTAGTGGCCAAAGCCAGTATTCCAGAAGCAAAATGGCAGAGGAACCGAATGGAAGAGTTGCTCTTGTTTGATGAGAGAAGGCTGCAGGATCTGTTTCATGTACAAGGTTATCAAAGGAAGATAGCTCGAGCGTACAATAGGAAGGTCAAGACGCGGGACCTCAGAGAAGGAGATTTGGTCCTCAAAGAAATCAGAGCTCCTATTTTTGACCCAAGAGGCAAGTTCAAGCCAAATTGGTCCGGACCGTTTCTCATCAAAATTATCATGATCGGTGGTGCAGTCATTATCATGGACTTGGATGACAATGTGTTCTCCACTCCAGTTAACCTCGATCAGCTCAAAAAGTACTATCTCTGAGGTAAAAATAAAGATAAAATAAAAGCTCGCTGAGTTGAAAATCAAAAAGGCAATTCAGGAAAAAGCTAGAGCAGCCCGCAAGGTCGAAAACCCGAAAGGGCGACCTTGACAAAAGTTAGGGCATTACAAAAGGAGAGCATCAATACCCAAGTGAAAATCGAGCCCGAACTACGTTATGGCCTGATTTCATCTTTCTGGGATACGTAGGCAGCTTCTTTTAAAGAAGTCCGGCCACATTCTATGTCTTTAATCATCTTTGAATCTGAGTAAGACCAATGCAAATTAATTTTTGAATTCTGATAATAAAGTCATCAAAACTTTAGATAAATTTAAACCATCTTATATATAAAGTGGGAGTTTGTCATTACTTCGATCAGGGTTACAAAGTTTTGAAAGGAGGGGCACGCAAGTCCCAAACGCTACAAAACAAACAAAAAAAGGAAAGTTGTGGAAATTTCAAAACAAACCAGAGGTTCTCAAATCTTCCTTTTTGTTGCTTGTTTTTATGCTTCTTTATCTTTCTTCTCCCGATCCTGCATCAGCCATGTCTTGTATTCAATAGAAAGGTCGGAACATTACAACTCGTGCATCTCCATCAATGAACGAGAAGGCCAGGCATCCCGATACTGTGCTAGGAAAGGAGCTCGCAGTGTAGAAGAAAACAGACGATCTCGGATCCTGACAGATATGATCTGACTTCGCCCGAACTGCCGCATGATCCTATGAGGATAGTAGAAAATAGTCTGACACAAACCAATCAGCAGAACGCCAGGGTAATCCGTAGTGGTTAGAGTCATAGCGAGAATCCGCCACCAAGAGCACTGCCAGGTAATGTCTGAGCCAGTCAAAGTAGAAAGATACTGTCGCCAAGATGCCTTACTGTCACATATCTGATGACGTGGGCGGTCAAGGAAAGCAGCGGCATTGCACCTGTCAGTGGGAGGCTTCTATACAAGATTTACCTGCTCCATAAGCTAGATCTATATCGAGAGTTAAAATAGTAAGAGAAAGGCTTTGCAGTATAACAGAGAACTTGATGTTAAAGATCACTTGGAGAAGTAAAGGGCTGCCAGCAAAGGTGGTGGTTTCGCCACGATGAACAGTGTCCAAGCCCAGTAGTGTCTCAGCCAAAATCAGGGGCATGAAGTCTCTCCCTATCCACATTTGGCCAGTAATGTCAACCAGGACACAACTAACCTGCCCATCAGAAGGGACAAGTAGATGCTGGGCAAGGAGGAAGAAGCAAAGTGCATAACGGCGCCGCAGCTGAAAGTCTAGATCGTTGAGGTCACTAGTAGGATGAAACCTCTCAATAAGCCATGGAATGTCAAGATAATCACCCAAGGTCAGACGAGATGCCTCCATCTTAGACAGACCGCAGAGTTGCATCACCTGCTGCTAAGCAGAGAGAAAGGGAGTGGGGATAGTAACAGAATTCTGCGAAGTCAGGTCCAACATGGCAGCAAATTCCTCTATAGTGCGGCAGAGTTCTTCAAGACCAAACCGAAAGACATGAGACTGCGGATCCCACAGTTGTGCAGTAGCCATCAGTAAAGGTCTGTTAGTCTTCACGGTCCTCAATGAGAAAAGGGCATTAAGACCGAAAGGGGCAAAGTTCAAACGTTCGATATGGGAGAATCCCTCAATCCATGAAGAAAGGGGATTGACATCTGAGTCCGAGCAACGGCAAATGGGGTCTACAGGACAGTATTTATAGGGCAGAAAAGGACGAGAAACCAAAAATTCGATAAAAGGAACACTTATTGTAGCGGCCGCCAGCTTAGATCTGGCGACTGTCAACTCCAAAAAGCATAGTATAGTGGCATCATTTCTTTGACTAGGCGACCGCCATGTTGAAGAAGGCGACAGCTTGGTAAATATTTTGGGAAAGTGGCGACCGCCATGTTATATTATGGCGACCGCCATTTTCGAACATGGCGGGTGTGGGGCAGTTTTCCATTTGTGTGATCTACATCAGTTGTGTCATCTGAATTATGCATCTAAGACAGTTTGAGCAGCAAATGAAAGAAAACCATGCAATATGTGAAATGGCACGAAGGCCCCAAAATGCATCCAAAAGTAGTAGAATGTATCAAAGTATAACTGGGGCACCCAGGCCCAATAAAATGGTAAACGGGGGAACGCAGACCCATAAAGGTGTCAAATTGGGGCACGTAGGCCCATCAAAATAAATCAAGAAATAAATGAAAATGGGGAAGGGGGGAGCTCTCTCTCTCTCAGATGTGCCTCGGGCAAACTCGACGGGAAGGGCCGACCTCCTCCGAGCTTCATCCTCAAAGAGTCTGTCAAAGTCATCACCGTCATCACTACTAGAGGAAGAAACAACTCTGGATCGACTTCGAGCAAATGAAACTGATCCTCTGGAACGAGCCTGAGAGGACACCCGGGAACCACGTCCTCTAACCGGGGCTGGGGCCGGAACTGGAGCCTATGCTGACACTACGCCGATGACCGGAGCTGGAGGCTGTCAAAAGAAAAGCAAGACTTAGAGCAGACTAAAGATAAGAAAATATAGAAAAATTGAAAAGAACACGCAAGTTACTCACAACGGCTACTAGTGTGAAAGTAATGCTAGCTACCTGCATCGAGGCATCTATCTGCCGGACCATCACTCTCAAGCCGGTGACCATCAGCATCGTCCGGTCTAACCAAGCCTGATTGACCTGTAGAAGAGAATAGTTTAGACATAAATTAAAAAAAAAAACAAAAAAAAACAAGTGACTGAAGGAAAGGTTGAAGACAAACTTGGCCGATGTCAGCCCCGAACTCCGGTACGGGCGGAATAGGAACCGGCAGAGGGAAAGGAAATCCATAAACTACAGTTTAGATGTCCTATGGGATCTCTGGGCCCCTCACCCCGCTAAAGCATCACCAGCAGCTCCAGGGCCAGCAGCTCCCGCAGCTCCAGCTCTAGGACCAGCAACTCCAGCAGCATCAGGATCGGCAGCTTCCGGTGCTCGCCTCCTGCCACCTGCGGAAGCCGAGCCGGGACCTAAGGGACCCATCAGGTGCGCCTGGGCACGGGTTGTGTAGTCCCCCTCCGCCACTAGTAGCTCTGAAACTGGGGTCCCCACCGTCTCCAGCAGTAAGTCGACGGGGCCCAGATGATTAGTCCGGCGCATACGGACTGGAGGGACCACCTGTATCCTGAAGTGATTTAGGCTAAGCGACTGGCGAACCACTCGCTCACCAAGATAATACTCCCTACCGAATGGGCCCTCCAGCAGGACCCGCCTCGAGGTGAGATCTCGGCTGCGCATCAGATCTGCATCGGCCCTATCCTCTACCCCTCTCTAAACGCCCCAGTGAACCTGTAACAGTTCAAAATACAGTATAATGCAAAGAACAGTAAGACATACAATATGATGAACAGTGTGAAGTAATCAGTGCCCAGTGCAGTACAGTATAGTACAGCGAGCGAAATAAAGGACAGTGCGGTGCAGTACGGTGAACAGCATAGTAAGCAGTATAATATTGAATAGTAGGCAAAAATACCTAGTTAGGGGTCAGCCGATTTAAAGATACCTAGAATTGGTCAAGGTCCTTCCCTCTGGTCTTCTTCCCCTTCAGCCCGCGGGACCACTAGGCTGCTCGGGGAATAACCAGAGGGTTTGCTACAGAGTTCGTCGGGACATGAAGCCCAAGGAACTCGTAGGTCCACAACTGCAAAGAAGAAGATGTCAGCAAGCAGAAATAGCAGATAACAAGAAATAAATAAAGAACTTCAGAAACTAAATCATACCTCCCAGACCCTCCAGTATCCCCCAAAGCTGAGCTCCTGAGAAAATCGGGTCAGTGTCCTCATGAAACTGTAAAGAGTAGCCAGAGCAGCGCCGCCCCAGTCGTACGAAGCGACCCGATCAAGATGAGCCAGGCCGCCCAAGTAATGTAAGTGAACGGTATTCTCATTGTTTGAAAATAATGAAGTACCGAACATATACATAAGAAACCCTCGGGCGACCCACTCGTAGTGGCGAGGCTCGGTGCACTGGAAGTGTCGGTAGCGGTCGAAGAACTAAGTGTATCTGACTCGATCCCGGTCCATCTGCGCGGGGATAGTCCTGAGGAAGTACAGTAGTGCGTCGGTCGACTAGGATATAGACGGATCAAATGGGATGGGGGCTCCTCCATCCCGGATGCCAGTAATAAGGGCAAAGTCCAGAGGCGTCAGAGTAGCTCGAAGGTGGTGAAATGGAAAGTGTTGGTGGTATCCCACCACCGCTCGACCAGGGCTGTCAGCCATACCTGATCATTGCTCGTCCTACCCAGCAAGGGTATGAAGCGAGCAAAGTCGGAGGCATCGATGTAAGCCCGGCAAGGAGCAAGGAGGGCATCATACCACTCTAACACCTCCCTAGAGGCAGAACCTCCGAAGCCTAGGACGCAGTGACCAGCCTATAAAGAGAAGACAAATAGAGAATACAT
>JAULJZ010095794.1:0-12093 GCA_032270985.1 Heliamphora pulchella
AGCCCATTCAAAAACCTTGCCATGGTAGCTTCTCTATCTTCTTCGATGTTAGCCCGAATCATGGCTATCTCCATCTCATTGTAGTAATCATCCATGCTTCGATAACCTTGAGTAAGGCATTGTAACTTCTGATATAAATACCTATAGTAATGACTTGCAACAAATTGCCTCCTCATGATTGCCTTCATCTCCTCCCATGTCTCAATAAGCCTCTTATGGTTTCTCCTTCTGTTCATCACAAGTTGATCCCACCATATAATAGCATAATCGGTAAAATCAATGACGGTGAATTTTACCTTTTTCTCCTCAGAGTAATTATGGCATTCAAAAATCAACTCAACTTTCTTCTCCCATTCCAAGTATGCTTCCGGATCATTCTTCCCTTGGAACGAGGGAATCGTCATCTTGATGCTTCCTAGATTTCTGTCAACTCCATCTTGCCATCTTGGATCTCTTCGAAAATCTAGACCATGCCTTCTGCCTCTTGGTACGACCCTACCATCTCTGTTCAAAGGACCTTGATCCTCTTCGTCGTTGAATTCAACCTCCTAGTCGTCATCAGAAGCACGCTCGTCTTGCCTTCTTTGGTTTCGTCCTTCACGCCATGTAGCAATAACAGCGTCTTACCTATCCATCCGATCCCGGATTTCATTAAACACCACGTTCATGCGTTCAAATTGTTACTGTATAGCCTACAACATGAGTGGCTCTCTTTGCTCGTCTAAACCTTCAACCCTGGAAGACATTTATTTGAAACTACAGAAACAGACAAATGTTAGAAATAATTTCTCACACTCCCTTTCGTGTTTGCACTCAAGTAAGGTCACTCCACTCGTGTATGCACTCTTTTGACTTTTTTTTTTGGATAATTAACTGTGACATAAAAAAAAGTATACATGTTTACAAAGGGCATACCCCAGGTAATAACATCAGTACCACAAGGGAGAAAACTCCCTATAACCAAGACAACCCCACATAACAACCAATGCCCTAAAAATCAAAAGGACCCAACCCCCGCTTAAAAGCGGGGGATACTATCTAATAAAAAACACATAGTAATCAAAGGGCGCCTAACTAAAAATAAGGATCTGACAAGGATAAAGAAATGCCGTTGACCCAAACAGAGAGCAGAATATCCAGACCAGAGCTAGAACCTCAATCAAGACAACCATCATTGGAAAACGCCAGCATCCGAGAGTAACAGCCAACCCATGACTTACCAAAGTAAGCACAGCATCTCATATAAGCAACGTTCGCCTGAGTACAAAGGGAACGCTCTCCTGGAGTGCAAGGAGGAAAAGATATACACAAAGCTCACGACGAAAAGACAAAAAGAAGGTCATAACCCACGGTAATACATGGCTCCCCAGAACTCCTCAATGGCCCAAACCAAGAACTACAAAATAGCTAAGAAGACGCAACAACCCAGGCGGCTCAGGAGGTCGGAGAAGGCTGGTTCTCAAACCACGGCACTCGGGCGCATGAGAAGGGCCAGCTCCAAGAATACCTCAGCCCGAAATCAGCAGGCCAGCACCTAACTAAAACCGCCATCGGGCCCACCTCCACACCCTAGCCAACGGAGCCTAGACCGTTGAGGAAGTGAGCACCTCCCAGACCATATGAAAGCTCTATTAATGAAGCCACTGAGGACCATCGTAAACAAATTTATCTTATCTGAACATAGGAGCTAGCTTCCAAAGCTAGAACCGTAATCAATATAACAATCATTAGGGAACACCATCATCTGAAAGTGGCAGCCGAGTCCATGACCTATAAAAGAAGCTCAGCATCACAGAAAGCACCACTCTCCTGGAGCGAAGGAGGGAAAGATAGACACCGAGCTCACAATGAAAAGGCGATAGAGAAGGCCAATCAAACGGCCTACATGGTCCCCTAAAACTCCTCAGAAGCCCTACCAAAAATAGCACTGTGGACGAGAAGACCCCAACATCCAATCAACGTAGGAGGTCGGGGATAACTGGATCACAAACCACGGTGCTAAGGCGCGAGAGACAGGACAGCCCTGAGGGAATCCTCAGCTCGAAAACAGAGAGGCCAGCACCAAACCAAAACTGCCATTGGGCCCATCCCCGCGCCCAAGCCAACGTAACTTAAGCAGATAAGAAAAGAGAACCTCCTAAACCATATAACAGCTCAAACAGTAGAATGAACCGTGGACCCAAATAGGATCAAAGAACTAACCAGGCCATGGAAAACCACAGACCCAACCAAGGAACGCAGCCTCACAGAGATAGACACACTCAGCAACCAATGCAGGGAAAAGAAAGAGACAAGAGCACCTCAGATGATGATAGCAGAAAACCATACCAGAGTTAGATCCTTAATATAGACAACCATCATAGGGAACCAACAACAGCCGATAGTAAAAGCCCAACTCACCACTTACCAAAGGAAACACAGCATCACAGATAAGCAACGTACTCTAGGGTACGACGGGAACGCTCTCCTGGTGTGGAAGGAGGGAAATATAGATACCGAGTTCACAAAAGAAAGACGATAAGAGGGTCAAAACACATAGGAGTACATGGCTTCCCAGAACATAGATTAATCACTAATTAAACACAAACACCAACAATAGAGTGAGAGCCAAAATTATAAATTATAATTTATAAAAATTATAAATTATAATTTTATAATTTATAATGTCTAAATTATAAAGCATAATAACTTACGCTCAACTCCATCAGATCCTCTTGACAGCTAAAATTGCCCTAGTGGAGTGGGGACCAACCGCCATTACCCCCGAGGGCCACACAAATAACAAAACTTTCAATACTAAAAAACCAGAAGAATGGAGTGAACCCGCTGCACTCAAAATCTCTATACTCGCGAGCCCACACCAAAAAGCCTGATCACTTGACAAGGCAACACACAAGCCCTGCACCGTATACGCACAGTAGGGGAATTAAGCTAGCCCATTAACCACTAAACAGCCATGGTGTTAAAACAAATGGCAATAGCAAAACTACTCAGTTCAGCCCGCTCTTGCCATTTACTGCTCTTGTTTCTCTTACAAGTTCTTTAAGAACTTATTAAACTTCAATCAATGAACAACTTGTATTGTCCGAACTAGCAATAGATCTAAGAAACAAAAGGGAATAAAAGTGACACGGAATATGCGGACGTTGGGGAGAGGAAAAAGACAAACGAAAAATACCAACGATGATATACGAAATGATGATATACGCAAACAATTGGAAAACAAGGTTCACTATATTAGCCACATAAAGTACTGGAATATCTATTGCCAAAAATAACTTCTTCTCTTTTTTTTCTTCTTTTTTTTCCTTCTTTTTTTTTGTGTGGCTAAAACCCAGCAGAAACCCTAGCTGCTAACTCAAACCCTAGCCGCCTTCCTTAAGAAACACAAGATTTCAACAAAAGATATTGATTAATCTCAAAAGATATTGATTGATTGATCTCAAAATATATTGATTTAAATACAAGAAATGGATTTCAGAATCAAAAGATATTGATCCCTTTTTTTATAAAAAAAAGCAAGGGAATAAAAACAAATGGACTCAAGCAAAGATTAAAAATAAGGAATTGACAAAAATCAAGAATGACGCTAAATAAGGCGGAATAAAAATTCAAGAGAGAACAAGGATCAAGAAAAAAAATACCAAGAATTAAGAAAGACAAGAACGATACCTAAAAAATGCCTCGACAAAAACCCAAAACAAAGAACGTAAAAGGATAGATAAACCTGATTTGAAGCCTGAGCTCTGATACCAAATGATGTGAACCCGCAAGGATTAGAATCCCCTTGAACCCACGAACAAATTGAAATAAACCCAAGAACGTCAAAATCAAGTCAAGAAACAAATCTTGACCTGTTGAACTCTTGCTTCAAGAACCAAGATTGTAGTTAGGACGTCACAAGGAAAAAACCTTAATAAGTCCTTTAATTCACTCAAGAACTACAAGAGAAACTTTCTCTCAAAGAAAATTTTACTTCACTTTATTCATTCAAAACAATATATGAAGGCTCCTTTATATAGGAGAAGGTTGGAAGAGATTCCTTGTTTCTAAGCAATGTGGGACAACATGTGCTAGGATCATGTGCTACGATTGAACCAATTCTCACTAGCCAAAACTAAACCTAACTAAACCCAATCATGGGCTGGCCAAAATTACTTGGGCCCAAACCCTTATTCTCCTTATAATAATTAAAAGCAAAACCCAACAAATTAAATAGTCTAACAAGCCCATAAGCATGAATATTAAAATTCAAAATAGTAGGTTGTGCTTCTCTCCGTAGCTTGTATCACATGAAGTGGAACAGGTTCTTCTTCTTGTGATCCCATCTTAAACAGTGGATTCTTGTATAATAAATTGGCATGCTCGGTCCAAACAGATTGCCCCAATTCTTGCATTGCGTCCTTGATCTTCTTTGCTCTTGATCTTGTGATTGGCCCTTCTGGGACTTGCAACGGATCTCTGAGACTCTATCCACCAACTCTAAGACCACCTTGATTCCCATCAGCGGTAATGGTGGCGACGAGGTCATTCCCGAATTCTGCAACAAAAACTGAAAGCAACAGACACTCTCAAAAGTTTACTGGAGCCGCGGTAATTTTCCTTCCCTATTCTACGTTGTTCATTCTTTTTTTTTGGGTAATTAATTGTGATATAAAGAAAAAAAAATGTACATGATTTCAAGGGGCATACCCCATGAAGTTACATCACTTACCAAGAAATAACAAGGAAACTAAACAATAAAAACCGCATAACCCCCACTTGGGAGCGAGGGAAGATCCTAACTAAACAAAACCACATACAACCCTGCTCAGCACTAGATTGCATATCACTAACCAACCCCACAAGATAAAACTACCAACTTAACTGACCAAGGGACAGTTTTTTCTTTTTCTTACCACTAGATTGCTTAGCCTGCTTACTCCCTGCCTTCTGTCTGGAGGGAGAGGGAAAGGCTTTATGCTCCCCGTCAATTGGGGTCCACAAATCCGTAGCCTTACAATTTGCTACATCCAAAGGTGCTCGGAAGAAGTTAAAGATAGCCACATGTGAGGACGGATCTTCAAGACCACCCGCCTCTTCCACCCTTTCTCCCACCTCAGCTGGTGTTGATAAATCCACAACACTTCCACCCTCTATAGGCATTTCAGACACTTCTATGCTAACCTCTATGTTATCCTCCTTTAGCTTAATCTCATCTTTGCTCACTACAAATGTCTCTACTTTTGGTTCACATACCTTTCTCATGTTCTCCGTAACTGCACGGGAGGGGGGAAGAGATGGGCTACTAGGCCTGCCACTAGCTCTGGCGACCTCCTTTTCGTGACCAACTCGAGTCCATTCAGTTTGTTGCTTCACTGGTGTATTCTGGCATCTACTAATGTCGTGATTGAAAGCTTTACAATGAGAACATACCGAAGGTAGACCTTGGTACTCAACCCCAATAGCCATAGTATCCCCTTCACATTGAACCAGGATAGAATGTGGCAAAGACTTAACCGCGTCAACTTCAATACAAACCTGTGCATACGAGATACGCTGCTTCATTTCTATGGCTCGATCCAAAAAAAGGGGAGTGCCCACTACACTTGCAATTCGACTCAAGCATGGAGAGTTCCAAAATTCCAGAGGTAATTCATGTAATTTTACCCAAATGAAAATTTTAGAGATAGCCTCTTAGAAAGTTTAATCCTCTTTTTCCATCTACGCAAAATCAATAGCTTACTGGAGAAGTGTCGTGGCCCCTTATCTAAGATGGTTTTCATAGCTGTTAAGCTTCCAAACTTGAAAATGTAAAACCCCTTATCCGTACCAAAAACATCTATCAAACCCTCTTGACCCCACAAAGTCCTAGCTGTTGCTTTAACCAAGCCAAAGGCCAAGTAGGCATCTAAGAAGTAACCCACCAAACAAGTTTCCCACGGTTTGTCATCAATCAAATCTACTGCAATTTCAACTACTTCCAGGTAGTTAGGGTCCTTTGATTCCATAAATTCAAGATTAGTACTAGACAAGCTACGATTTATAAGTAAAGAAGCCCAAGATTTTGGTTGAGACATATTATCAAACACCTTATGAGCGACTGTCGAGTTGCTCTGGTTTGCAGTGATCTGTGCTCAAGACTTTGGTTCCCCATTCTCCAGCTATGCAGGAGTAGAATGAGTACCAAGGGGAACAAGACCACTCCTACCCCCAGCCCTATAGCCACCACGAAGGTATCCCCCACCTCGTCCCTGCCGGGGAGGCAGGGGACCACACACAGGGCCAACCTGTGGGGGCAACACAGTCTCAGACAACAAAACCTCTGCAGTCGTTACCTCTGCCGGCTTGATACGCGCAATCTTCTCAGAAAAAAACTCCATCCGTTTGATCACCATATCCCTATCATATTTAGCCTCATTCAATTTGAGCGTTTGTATGGTCAGATCAGTTTCCAAGTCTTGATCCAAAGTTGTATCACGAGCCACAACTGTACGAGCTCCCAAATCTGCACTACCTCCCACCGGAGTACCTCCTCTAAGTTGGTTCATCTTGGTATGAACAGATTCAACAAGGTTGGCACTGATAAGATACACCCCGGCTTTAACGCAAGCAGATCCATCCTCAATCGTCGTCAATACAGGGGGTGGAGCTTTCTTGACGTTATTCGATGAAACCCTATGCCGATCTGCACAAGACAATCCCAAAGCAAAGTCTTCATCCTCCCTGATGGCCAAATCATGAGCCTGGCTGGGAGGAGAAAACCCTAGACGGGACAACCTCCAAAACTTTAGACAGCATCATCTTAATCCACAAGGACAGCCGAACCTAAGATCACACTTTCAAATGCACCAGAGTTCGCACACACATTGCACCCTCCACTCATGATTCCTTAAAGCCAAACAATCTGTTCATTCTTTCTCCGCTTTTAAATGATTTTCTTTTTGATTTTGAATTGGTAGGCCACCGGAGATGAACCAAGATGTAATTAGTCTATCAAAACTTCATGGAGCCACAACCTAAATTAGTCGAGAGTCAACGAGCAGAACTTCCAGGCGACCGAAACCCTAGGTGACAGAATTGGGTAAATTTTGAAGCTTTGGAGGACTAACCAGGTAGGATTTAGACTATCCTTGGTGCATTGTCAAACATTTGTGTTGAATATGTAATTAAACCTAGGAAACCATTCAATTTTCGAAAACCTTACTACACCTTGGTCTAAATCGTGGTTTAATTGGGTTGGTTGCATGAATAATTGAATGTGGAGATGAAATTTAACCTCTTAATGGATTATTCGTAACCTGCAACTTAGAGTCCTAAGGGTGTTAGATTAATTTGGGAACTAAAACTCGAGATTGGGAGATTTGATTAAACCTTAGTTAATTTCATAATATAAGTTTACGATTATTTAATGTCATGGTGAGATTGGGTAATTAAGGAGTTAATTAGACCATGTAACTTGGTGATTTGTGAGGATAGGACTAAATTCATGGTTTGAATGATTAAATAACTTTGTGGAGAATTGCTGATAACATTTTTCTTTCGCAAGAGCTTTTAAGAGACTACCATAAGCAAACTAAGGGGCCTCAGTGTGCGCTTAAAGTTGATATCATGAAGGCCTATGACAACATCAATTGGAGTTTTATGCTCTCTACTCTTAGGGGTATGGGATTCCCGGATAATATAGTGGGCTAGATTCGGGAATGTATTATGACCCCTAGCTACTCTATTAGCATTAATGGTGAGCTGAATGGTTTTTCTCCTGGCAAGAAAGGTCTTAGACAAGGGGACCCCTTATCCCCTTATCTTTTTTGTGATGGCTATGGAAGTCCTAGCTGGGTTGTTTACTAAGTATACGCAAGAGAGGGCCTTTAACTACCATTGGAGATGTTAGACGGATAAGATTGCCCACCTGTGTTTTGTGGATGATCTTGTGATTTTCACAAGGGGTGATGCTCAGTCGGTCAGAGTTGTGCGGTTTGTTTTAGATGAGTTCCAGCAGTTGCCTAGTCTATCTCCTAGCCCCCCTAAGAGCGATATTTACTTCTCGGGTGTGGTGGAGGGAGTGAAGTCTACTATCCTGGGCATCCTTGGATTCAGAGAAGGTTCTCTTCCTGTTCGTTACTTGGGGGTCCCTTTGATTACAACTAAATTAGCCTACAAAGAGTGTAAACCCCTGATTGATAGGATTGCTAAGTGTATCTATGTTTGTACCAGCAAGTTCCTCTCTCACGCTGGTCAGCTGTAACTCTGTTCTCTATGCAGGTCTGTTGGTCTTCTCTTTTTTTTTGGAAATTAAATGTAGCATAAAAAGAAAAAGAATTACATGTTTCCAAGGGGCATAACCCAGGTAGTTACAAGAAAACCAACTAAACAACACAACGAAGCCTGACACGGCTTTATGCTAAGCCGAAACTAATTCGCAAAAAAACAAACAAGTAATAAAACAAAATGAACCCCTATAGTAATTATGAAGGAGTATACCAATTAACCCAAGAGTATACCAGCCGCCCCAGCATGAAGAAGCTTCCAAGCCGTAATAACAGTCAGCAAGCAGCAGTAAATGCAGCAGCAATCCGTAACAAGAATAAGAGCCCCGTTCCGGTAACAAGCAAAAAACCTGCAGCTAAGAGCACTATCCACCCACCAAACACTAATCAGCACAAAGGCTGGCCAAAGTAACCAACTGCCACAGGCCCACAGGTAAAGTGCAGAACTGAAGCAGTACAAAGCCCATTACACAGATAGAACTAACTAACAAAATAGAGTGGACATTCGCAGGTAAACAAAAATATAATGGCTATGAACACCCCTCATAGCTAGGTACCCTATTTGAACATGGAAATCAAAACCCTATAAACAAGGAAAACAATGGTGATTGCAGCCGACAAACCAGCTAGAGAACAAACTATGACCAGACTACCAAGCAAACCGCGGCACATAAATGCAAATCTGCAGCACCAACTTCAACAGTAAACCACCCCACATTAGGGAAGCAGCACCTTGCAGACCCAAAACAACCAACAACCGAAATATTCACGGCCACCATTCAAAAAACTGTAGTAGCAGGAGTAGTAAACGTATGTACAGAGAAATGAAAATTCCACAATGCCAACAAAGCTATGACCATCCCTCATAGCTAGGTAAACCACAAGAACAGAGAAACAAACATTATAACACAAAAAACCAGAACCCATATGATTAAGGAGCCATCCAACCGGGAAGAAGCGGTCCATTAAGCCCACAGGCCGGAATCGAGGCCAAAGGGACATCACAGGCGAGGCTTCTTCTTGCGGGGGAGAGCCCACACGCTGGACCTGGGCCACAAAGGAAACCAATAAGAATCAGCCTCTCATACCTCACTCAAAGTGTATCACTCAGCACTCTAAAGAAAAAAGGAAGGAGCAAATCTAACTCCAGCTTCCCAGATAGAGCCACTGTACAGAGAATAAACACAAGTCATATAGGTTAGGCCCTCACATCACTCACTCAGAAGAAAATAAAGCAAGTCTCACAGCTCCTTGTTCGTCCATACATATCTGCACAAGATAACAAAATTTACAAGGAATAAGGTAAGTATAAATCACTCTATAGCTCACTCATATCAGTGTATCTCTCAACACTCCAAGGCACAATCCCAAAACTCACACGTAAAGCTGGACCTTCACTGCATAAATAAAGGAAAACAGTTTAATAGTTAGTACCAAAAATGTCAGGAGTTACCCCCTATTCCTCTTGGATAGCCCTATTTGTTGCCGAGTCAGGCACACGGCGTCTTGTAGAAAGCCTCACCCTAATCATGTCGCAAATCTCCTGGAACACTACTTCACAATTCCGCTTATGACCATGAAATTTATGGGAGTTACGCTCTTTCCAGATGCAGTAGACAGCAGCGGAAAAGGCCAACTTCCGAACCATACTACCCAATGCGGAACTACCCACACTATTGGCAAATCGACACCACCAATCAGACCAGGAAGTCTCATACCAATCAACCAGGCACTTACTTAATACCCACACCCACACCTGAGCAGAGAAAATGCAGGAGAAGAATAGGTGATCATGGGTCTCTTCAAAACCCAGGCAGAAGCTACAGCTATAGTCACAATCTTGGTCTTCTCTTTTCATACTCCCTAAGAAGATTTTGAGGGAAGTTGAGAGTCTGATGCGGGCTTTCCTTTGGAGTGGCTCGGATTTGAAATCTTCTGGGGCCAAAGTCTCGTGGGAGGAGATTTGCACCCCAAAGCGTGAAGGTGGTCTGGAGATTAAATCTTTGGTTTTGTGGAATAAGGCTACTGTTGCTAAGCATGTCTGGTTCCTTCTTACGGGTGGTACTATTTCCCTTTGGTGTATATGGATTAAGTCGAATGTTCCTAGGGGCGAATCTTTTTGGTCAGCCAAGGTCCCCCAATCGGCTTCTTGGTGTTGGAGGAAATTGCTTCAACTTAGGGCTTTAATTAATCGTTTTATTAGGTATGAGGTTGGGAACGGGGCGGACACTTTTCTGTGGATTGACCCTTGGCATCATTGGGGTTTTATTTTGGAAGAGAAAGGGCCGAAAATTGTGTATGATGCTGGTATGAATCGACTGGATAAAGTTTCTAAGGTGGTTGATGGGGACATTTGGAAATGGCCGTATGCTATCTCCATTGATTTGAATGAGATGGCTCGTGAGGTTAGGTTTACTCCAGATGCTTCTAGGTTGGATAACATTATATGGGCTCTTCGTGCGGGTAAGTTTTCTATTGGCTCCCTTTGGGATGCTATTCGGGTCTATAAGCCTAGACCCTCTTGGTATCCTCTTGTCTGCTTTAAACACCATATCCCTAGAATTAGTTTTATCCTTTGGCTTGCTGTTCGGGATAGACTAAATACGGGGGATAGACTCCGCATGTTTGGCATGTCTGGAGATTTTCAGTGTATTTTATGCTCGGGTTGCTTAGAATCTCAAGATCACCTCTTCTTTAGTTGTCGCTTCTCTAAGCAGGTGTGGGGTTGGGTTCTTGGAAAGTGTGGGCTTGATTGGTCCGAGGGCTCCTGGAAAGGGTGGTGGGGCTCTTTTGTGAAATCTTCGGGTGGTCATTCCCTGAAGTCTCTGGTTAGCAATCTGGCGTTGTTTGCTACGGTCTATAGCATCTGGAGGGAACGTAATCTTAGGAAGTTCCAACGTAGTAAGCGGGGATGGGAGATGATTATTAAGGAGATTGGGGAGACTATCAAATGGAGGTTATCCCTTCGTAGTAAGATCCCTACTGCATCCCAAAATGTGGGTATCCAGGAGCAATGGGGGTTATCTTCAGAAATTTTTATTTGCTAATACTCTTTCTGTAGGTTAGCTTGGAGGATGGGCTGGAGCTCGGTGCTATTGCCTCAGCTCCTTTTGGCATATTTGAGCTTTGTGATCTGATTTCCTTTAATATTATATTGCGTTTGCTTCCTTGTGCAGCCTCTCCTGTGCTAAAGCTATTTTGTGAGTTTTACTTCTTTTGCTTTGGAGGGAAAAGTTATGAGTTTTGTCCCTTCCCTTTGGAGAGTTGTCTTCTAGTGCCTAGTGTGCCCAGTTTCTTATGGCGGGTGTCCTTGTTTCGCTCTTTGTTAGAGCGTGGTGAGTTTTTTTTTTACTAATAATAGTACACTATTTTTTATCTACTTGTCAAAAAAAACTTGCACCACAGGCCCAGAGCCAAACCGATGCAGCAATCCAGCCAAATCCATCAAAGGAACAAAACGGTCGTTGCAACCAGACAGGAAGATGCCAGCTGACCAGAAATAGCAGACCCAATCAACCAAAACTGACCCAAAACAGTATACATAAATAGCCTACCTGGAGAACAAAACCTGCGGGCCCTAGAATTACATAAATTAAGCCATGCCCCTTCAAACCGCAGTAACATGCCCATTCAAACAGGCCAAAAGGCGGCAGACCTGTACAAGCCAAAACCCACCAACACACACTCCCACACCCACACACACACACAAACCCTTACACATGTCATAAGGGTAAGGTAATTTACAGAGGAAGAGAACATTAACAACGTTAACCAAATAAACCACAAGATAGGCTATGACCATCCCTCATAGCTAGGCAAAACAAATAAACATGGGGCCACCAAA
>JAULJZ010095805.1:0-12093 GCA_032270985.1 Heliamphora pulchella
ACTCGGGGACAGAGTTAGGGATATCCAGTTTTCTCGTACGGTTAGCCCGAGTCCTATACTTTCTCGTGATCCCTCACATAGCCCATTATACGCACGGATAATTTTCTTATCGGTTTCGGTTATTATTTAATTTAATTTGAATGACGATTTTTTCGCCGGGGACATTCAGGAATTAAATTAAATTGTTGGAGGACTGTTTTGGTATTTAGCACACCTAGGGATTTCTCCCTAAGTGACCGGCCCTAATTAGGGGTGGGGATTTGATTTTATGAAAAATATATCTCTTCCTTAGTTTTAGGAAAGAGAATATATTCTTATCATTATCTTTGATATATGTAGTAATATATCACAAGGTGGCTTTATATATATAAAAAGAAAACCTAAAATCCTAATCCACACCCAACCAAGCCGCCGCCCCCTCTCTCTTTTAGCAAATTGATTTTTTTTTTTTGGAGACAAGTGTGAGAAGAAACTGAGACATAGAAGAACTCGTCGATCGGAATCGGTGCCCACACACCGTGATCGTCGTAGTGCGTCCGGGACATACGTGAGAAGGCTGCAAGGTCGTTTTCAACGTATTTGGGATTTATTGAAGCTTTTCGACAAGTTTCATAAAAGTATTATGCTATTTAGATTAATATTGTTCTTTATTTTCATGAAAAAAGCACAAGTCGTTTTTTATGGTCACGACGTCGATTCAAAATTTTTTTATTTTCGCTCTAACAGCTAGGGCCTACCACGTGTACAGAATCTGCTACAGGATCTGTTTAGTTCCTAGAAAATATATAGAGTTACTTACATTATGGTACTATTTTTTGTGCTTATTTTAAGATAAATTTTATTTACTTTTTAATTATTCTAAAAGATTCATAGTTTTAAAATTTATTAATGACAGATAATTTTACGTTTTTCCATAAAAGTATATTGAGTAATTAAATAAAGTGATAAATACACTCTTAGTGACATGTGATTTTAGTTAGAATGGACCTTTGGAGTTAAAACGGTTCATGTCTATTGCCAGGTCCAATTGTTAGACCAAACCGATTTTGTGACTGCGCAGTCAAGTCCAAACAAGCACCAGTGAGTCTATTTAAAGGCAGACCATCTGCCTAGTTTGATCCATCCAGTTCCCAATTCCTCCTCTCCCTCCTCTACTTCTATACTTCCTTGCATATTGCTGCATGTTCAATATTTCAATCATAGTTTTTGATTCATCGAACGTGTAGATTGTTGTACTGCTGCAGCAAGTTAAAGATTGTTGCATCGTAGCAGACATGCACTATCCAACTCGAAGCACCACAGTGACGGAAATTTTGTCTTAATGAGAATATTTCAAACACAAGACTAAATCAAATTTTCTATAATAGGTTTTCTATATCTTTTGCAATTTTAATTTATTTTTCCTATTGTTTTTTTTTTGGTTTCCTATTTCTGCTTTTTGGTACACTCTAGATTGTCCGTCATTAAGACAAACAATTTTATCCTAGATTTTTAAAATCAATCAGTTGTGTACATATTATTTCTATTTTCAAGAAATAAAATCGTTTTTTTTTCAGTACAGTTTTTATTTTTTGCATGGTTTATGATGTAATAGAAATATTATGAATTTTGAAACTACTGGCATCATTAGTACTCTTATCCTACCCCTATCTCGGTTATGGCTTGTATGATTCCAATTATTACTACAACAGTGCTGGTGAACCACGGGAAAAAGGCAAATAAGTTCAATGGAACTGAATTAAAAAGATGGGAATAGAAAATGTTATTTTATCTTAACACTCTAAATCAGGATAGATTCCTACGGGAAAATGCTCCTGCATTAACAGAAGATGAAACTGATCAGCAAATGGTTGTTATGGTGAAAGCATGGAAACAAGCAAATTTTCTATGTTAGAACTATATCCTCAATGAATTAGACAGCACGCTACATAATGTGTATAGTCCAATCAAAATAATAAAAGAATTGTAAGAATCATTGGATTGGGAATATAAGACAAAGGATGTCAGTATGAAAAAATTTGTCGTCAACAAATTTATGGATTATAAGATGGTTTTAAGTCTATTGTTGGACAAAATTAAGATCTCAAACTTATCTTGCATGAAATTCATTTGAAAGGTATTTCTTTAAGTGAATATTTTTAGGTTGCTGCAATAATTGAAAAATTATCACATGGTTGGAAATATTTTAAGAGTTATTTGAAGCACATATAAAAGGAGATGAAATTGGAGAAACTTACTATTAGACTAAGGATAAAGAACGACAACAGCAATTCTGAGAACAAGACCAGAATGGAGTTCAAGTCCAATGTTGTAGACAAGCGCCTAAAGTTAACAACAAGAAAAAGAAGCATGTTGGTGATAAAGTTGGGGACTCCAAGAGATTCAAATTCATGAGAAAATGTTATATCTATACAAACTCGGGTATCATGAAAAGGATTGTTACAACAAGTGTAAGAATTCTACTAAGAAGAATGCTCTAGATAACATAACCAAAGTGGATAACCTTTTTACTGGGTTGGATGAAATAAGTCTATCTTGTGTCTAAAATAAATCTTGTTGGAAATCCCAAATAATGGTGGGAAAATATGAGTGCTACACGCAACATTGTTAGGAATATATACCAAAAGTCGTACTTTTGTGTAATAGATTTTGGTATTGATTTTATTCATTAATAAAAAATTTTATTTCTATTTTAATAAAAATTTATATGAGCAATATTTGTACTATATTATTTATTTATTATTATGTATGCGTATTTTTTATTCTACGTAGTAGATGATCTGATATGTAGAATTTTACTTACATATAGAAGATCAGATTATCGGTTCTTGTAGAATATAAATCTTTTGTTCACCGTCTTACATGGAATTGGACACACAATTGGTAGGACTGTAGCATAACGTTTAAATAGATCTGTCTTGAATATGAAAAATAGTATAGTTCTAACTCGTTGTGCCAGTATAGTTCTAACAGGGCTATCTTGTGGTAATTATTTTTATACTGACTGTATAAAATAATTAATATTCCATGGTTATTATGAGTGCTTATACTCTTATTCTCGAAATAATTAACATGCACATATATTTAGTATTTTTTATTTTGATTCATAATAGAATGAGATCCTTATAGGTCAATAAGCTCAGTAAATTAGATAATAGCGTTACTTGTATAGTGAATATTAATTATTAACGGAATCCATGCCCGGGTGTAGGGAATAATGATACCTCCTTATGTAAGCTTATAAATTTTGATTATGTCAAGCCCTGTAGGTAAATTTTATATCCGACATATCAAATAAATTAAGTGGAAGGTTTTAAAAAAATTATAAGTGATCGATTAAATAAAATTATCAGTAATTTAATTTAATCAACATGTATCTGTAATCTTAACGTGAGAAGATAATTAAGCATTTAATAACATGAAACTCAAAAAAAAAATTGAGATAAGACTGAGAGTACAATTGTAATTCTTTAATAGTATGAATTATAATTTATGGAATTAAGAATTTAATTCGATAAGTGTGAGCGTAGAAAAGATTATGGGTTGTGAATAAATGCCTACATAATGACTTGTTCCAAGACATTGTGATTTCTACCTTAACCCAGATACACTTTGTCCTTACTTAAAGTTATAACCAAAAGTAAAGACCTAATTGGTAAAACATAATCTGATCATAGAAATAATTGAAGAAAAATGACAGATAAGACTTGCAGAAATTTTCTCAATGCTTGGCATTCTAATCACGAGATTATGAGCAGTTCTTGCTTGTTCGCTTCTTTTCGAGTCTTAAAGTATGCGGATATAATTGTTTGATTTGCATTTACATTACATCTTTCACATACTATATGAGTGCACATACATAAACAAGTTTATGAGTGATGTATTATGAGTGAATACCCAATGAAGATTGAAGTCAAGACATAGTTTTAATAGAAATTCGCACTTTAAGTATTCTGAGGCGTGAGACTGATTTAAATGGCCGAGTCAACACAAACACGCTGGGTCCAATTCTTATGATAAAAATTTTGTGAAAATAGCAATTAGTAAAGATGATGTATGAATTTAATATTAGGGGTAGTATTTCTACAGTTTGTTATTTTGATCTTTTGAAAAGAAAAATATTTGTGGGGTAACGGGATAGGATATTCTTTGTTTTACTCGAGGACTAGCAATGTGTAAGTTGGGAATGTGATCGGTACTTAAAAGTGCTGATCCGATTCTGCAAAATACACTATGTTAAGCCTCGATTTTGGGTTTAATAATTTGTTTTGTAGTGTTTTTTGTCAACAACATCAAAGGGAGTGACTTAAAGGGAAAAGGGGTGTAAAATGGGACAACAAGGAGAAAAGGGACAAAAAGGGGATTTTTGCAAAAAAATCTATCCGAACGAACTATGTCCACGTCCAGACGAAAGTGGTTCAGAAGATATTGCATCTGGACGGACTATGTCTGCATTCGAACAAAAAAGCTATTGGGAGAAAAATGTCCGAACGAGCATCAACTAGAGTCCATACAAAACCTTGACAGAAGGAATTGAGTCCGGATGGAATCCACTGGCATCCGGACGAAATCACAAACTGTGCGGACAAAATAAGTTACATCCGGACGGGGTGCGCAGTCTGTTTTATTTGCAACTTTAGACGGAATGCTCAACTATAAATAAATAAGCCAGGTTCCTCAGATGAGATATCTCTGAAAATAGAAGATGGGTGATCAACGGACGTGAGGCAACCAATCTGGGAGGCTCAGGAAGTATCAGAAGTCAAAGACAGAGGCTCAAGGCTCTTTTCTTCTTCACCTTTTCATGTTTTCAAGCCGCAACATGAGCGGCAAAGCTTCTTCTTTCCTAAGGGATGATGAATTCTTAGTTCGGTATTTCTAGGATTAGTTCAAACTCGTTTGTTTATTCTTTATTTTGGATTCAGTTCAATGTGTAATTGTGAGACGTTGACTTTTGATCAACGAATTTTTAATTTAAATATCTAGTTTTTGTTTTTATTCTTTGTGATTGTACAAGCGAGATCATACAACTGTTACATTTGCGTCTCGATATTCAAACGTGAGATACTTTATACTTTGTTAGGACAGGTTGTACTCTAGATAATCTGTGCCAAAAGCTTAGATAAAATATATCAGGTTTGGTTTCGAACTTATCTTCTTGAAAATCTTTATCAGTCTTGTAGTGCGATAGGATTGAATTGAATCAATTAAAGATAAACTAGAGTTTTGAATGAAACTAGAATTACTGACTAGGGAGAATTCTAAACTTTAGGAATCCTTTTCTCACTTGAACTCTAAATTCAGACTTTTTAGTTCTTTAGTTTAATTAAACTTAGTATTCAAATCAAACTCCTTTCCCTTAAAAGAAAATCATTAATAAAATATTTTAATAAATAAATCTTAATTGCATTAAATTCTTATGAACGATATTCGGACTTTAGCCATTATCCTACGGGTTAGTAGTTAAAATAAGGTTTTTAAATAATTATTTTTAGTACAGTACGACACAAACCAATACCAAATGTTAAATTGAATAAGAATAATGTTTCTTCTGTTTATATTCTTGAATCCTCTTCTTTATAGCGTGGTATATTAGGGCGTGTTAATTATAACTCTATGTGCAGATTAATTAATTTAGATTGTTTGCCAAAATTTGATATTAATCTTAATCACAAATGTAAATTTTGTGTGGAGCTGAAATTAGCTAAGGCTACTTTTCATTTTATTGAGAGGAATACAGAATTTCTAGATCTAATTTATAATGATATTTGTAATTTTAAATCAATTCAAACGAGAAGTAGTAAAATATATTTTATTATTTTTATTAACGATGTCAGTAGATTTTTCTACATCTATCTACTTATAAACAAAGATGAAGCCTTAAAAATGTTTATGCATTACAAGAATGAGGTTGAAATCAACTTAGCAAGAAGATCAAGGCTCTAAGAAGTGTTAGAGATGATGAATATGAATCGCTTTTTGGTTAATTCTGTTCATAGTATGGCATTATTCATTAAACAATTGCACCCTATTTATCATTTCAAAACAATGTGGCTGAACAGAAGAATAGAACTTTAGTAGATATGAGAAATGCAATGTTGATTTGTTAGGGATTACCTCAGAACTTATTGAGGGAAAGCTATCATTTCAACTAATTATAATCTTAATAAAATAACCCACAAGAAAACGAATAAGACACCTTACTACATAACCTTCATCATCAAACTACCCCACATAAATTGAGTTTTTTTTTAGTCCAAGGCATGCCTAACATTCAGAAATTTCCACACGGACCCATTTGACAAATTGTTCTAGACATCTCATTTTCCCACAATTTTCAAAGGTTTATCGTCATCCATAAAATCACCACCAATATTGCTTTTCATGATTTCATGATGTGATGTTGAATGGAATTACGTGTCAAACTCCAGAATGCATGATTCCATAGGACTGTCAATTGTACAAACTCGTCATGAATTTCTTCTACAGCTGTAGCATTCGCATATTTTTAACCATTCTTGTATTTCTTTGGTGTCTTGTAGTCTTTTCTGAGAAGCTCTTTATTTTTATAATTCAGCAGGTAGCACCCCCTTAAACATGCTCCTCAAAGATTTTGACCTCTTGTGATCAAAATTTCTATATGCTATTCTTCCCCTCATCTCTATACTCAAAGTTGATCCAATATGTTTCCTTTCTCTGAATTTCATCACTAAGAACCAAGTCTCTAACATCATCAAACTTTAGTCTTAACTTTCATAATGAGTTGTTTACGGTTGTTAAAGTGCAGTTCCAACTCTCAAGTAAAGAGGAAAGAAGAATCAATGCCCTTACCCCATTATTAAACTCAATTGACATAGAGTTTAACTGAGTTGTTACCATGTTGAAGTCGTTTAAGTGATCTATAACCAACCCACCTTTTGCCATTTTTAGGTTGAACAATCTGTGGATCAGATAAACCATGTTAATTGCATAGACTTTTTATAAAAATTGATCAAATTCGCCATCAAACCCACCGTAGTTTTCTCCTTCTCAATATTGAAGGCAACATTTTGCAATATGGTTATTCGAATAACCCCTATGGCTTATGTATCAAGAAGGGACCATTCTTCCTCCTTAATTCCTTTTGGTTTCTTTCCCTCGAGGGGTAAATTCATATTCTTTTGGTATAGATTTATGAGATGATGGGAATAATTCTATCAGACGAGTGAAAAACACCTACTGTTGAGTATCATTATCTGTTTACAAAACCTGACATTGCAGTATCTTTAGAGATCGAGGTTGTTGAGTTAGTTGAAGTTAGTGGTTAGAAATGAATAAAGAATTTTAATTTTTTTTTGTACTTATGTCTATTGAAGTTTTATTTAATGGGCATACTAAGAGTGCATTAAGGTGGTCATTTATGTGATTTAAGTTTTTTAAGAACATTTATGATTTTAGAATGAATGATAGTTTTTTTTATTAATCGTTGTATGCACATGTTATATGTTTACTTTATGAATTTTCAATAGTTTGCTCTAGAAGGATTTTTATGATGCAATGATCAATCTGTATTACGTATCTTTTTGAATACATATAAATTATTGATTACAGGCTTATTTGTATATGGATCACAGGTTTAGTTCGTGAATTGATAATTATTTGTACTAGTTAGTACTTTTTTTAAATAAAGTTATGAATAATAATAATAATAATAATAATTGTTATTATTATTATTATTATTATAATTATTATTATCGTTGTCAATTTTTTTCGACCAAAATATTATATTGCGGAAAATAACCTTTGGCGACTAAATAATTTGGTTGGCAAAAGGTATCAAAAAATTTAAAGATTTTTGCCGACAACACTATTTAGTCGCCAAAAATACCTTTGCCAACCAAATGATTTTGTCGGCCAAAGGCATCAAAAAATATAAAGGCTTTATCGACGACACTATTTGGTTGCCAATAACACCTTTGCCGACAAAATCATTTGGTCGGCGAAGGACCCCTTCACTTTTACCGACTAAATAATTGGTCGCCAGTATCTCTTTTTTACATACCAAAATACTTTAGCGACTAATCAATGATTTTGTCGGCCAAAGGCATCAAAAAATATAAAGGCTTTACCGACGACACTATTTGGTCGCCAATAACACCTTTGCCGACAAAACCATTTGGTCGGCGAATGACCCTTCACTTTTGTTGACTAAATAATTGGTCATCAGTACCTCTTTTTTACCGACCAAAATACTTTAGCGACTAATCAAGTTTGTCGGTAAAAGTATACATTGCCGACTACAATATTAGTTGGGAAAACTCTGGCATCTTTGGCAACCAACTTGAATTTGGTCGGCGAAAATATTTATCGACCAGCCTTTGCTGACGACAAGGGCGACCAAAATATTTGGTTGGCAAAAGGTTTTGGCGACCAAAAAATAACGTTTGCCGACTAAAATTTTGGTGGCCAAAAGTGTTTTTCTTTTTTTGTAGTGTTTCTATTTTCTGTCGCCATCACTTTCACTCAACAAAACCCTAGGCTCTGATATTAGTTGTTGGGGTTAACAACAACCCCTAGACAAGATCTATGAGATATACAAATGCAAACAAGATATATAACAAATATGGAAAAAAATTAGACACAAGAAACACTATTTATGTGGTTTACCCAATTAGGTTTACGTTCATAGCTACTACGGGTTATCTCTGTATGACACAAAGATTACCAATTACAATCTTTTTTAGCAACCTTTTGTAACTTCTCTGAGACTATCTAGAAACCTTCTATTATAAAAAATAAAAACACCAAAATGATATAAATAGTTAGGCAAACAAATGTCCTCGTACGGCGGCGCTCGAGCACCCGACAAACATTTACTAGCACCTGGCAAGCGTTTACTAGCGCCATAATCTAAAAACCACAGAGCAGTTTGGTGTTCAAGCGCCCTAATAGCACTTTGCTAGTGCCTCATTAGGCGCTGCCCATTGTGATTATGTGCTTAGACACTTATCAAGGTCCACACATCCCAATACCATTGGCTATGAAGCATGGTACGAGTATGGGCGCGAATACTAGTATGATACGGGTGCATCCATACAAATAAACTTAGAACAGTAGAGTACGGGTACGACTATAAAAAAATATTTTCATAAATTTATAGTAATTCATTATACGTAACGATTGAAAAATCAAAACACAAAATATTAGTTAATGATTTAATCGATTAAGGATAGAGTTATATGTCACTACATTAAATAATTTACAAACCAAGACTTAATTTCGAAACTATACTAAGTATGGAAAAATGTTTTACAAAGCTATCTTCATATTATTCTTAAAGTATTATTGTAGGTAGATTACAACTTATCATTTATGTGGGGGAGTGAATCCCCCCATGTCAAAAAATCCCTTTCCGGTCAATCTCATATCAGCCTCCATCCCATCCACTGTCAGTGGATGGGACAACAAGGAAGTTTCCTCCCTCTCTCTCTCTCTCTCTCTCTCTCTCTCTCTCTCTTTCTTGCTCTCTAAGTATCTTTCTCTACATATGCCCCCTCTCTCAGCAGAGGAGGGGGAGCTCGGCATTACATGAGTTTTCTCTTTCACTTGAAGCTGATTTGGGCATCGGAGGCCCTCCCACTGGTCACCAGCCGGAGGTTTATTTTGTAGGAACCCAGTAGACGGAGCACACGAGGACGGTGATCATCTTCTTCGTCAGGTATCCTCGTTCAACCCATCAAATAAATAGAATCTACGGATCAACACCATACATTGGCGCCGTCTATGAGAACGACGGAGTTCTGCGAGGAATCTAACCGGCCAACTGCTCAAACCCGAAGACCCATACGTATCAACATAAGTCAGAAGTTTTCCTTTTCGCATAGGCCCACGGTTTCACTAAAACCGCGGGTTGCTAACAGACCATCCTGGTGTTTTGAGCACAAATTCAGTACAAGGCCCACGGTTTCATTAAAAACAGTGGGCAGGGGGTTAACGGCTTCTCCCCAATAACCAGGTAAAAGAGTTGTTTCAAGTTCGACACTGTTTGACTTTGCTTTAGCGCAGCTGTTCGGCGCTACATTCCCCTAGCTCGGCACACGAGCTCGGTTACCCGATTCATGGTTACCCAATTCAAGAGCTCGGTAGTTTGGTGCGAAGCTCAGCTCTTGGCACCGCTTGCTCGGCCTCCTCTTTGTTCGGCACTATAGTCACCGGCTCTCTTCAGCTCGGCATTTTAGGATGGTGGGAACTTGGCTAAACTCGGCATTTCGTAGGGGCTCGGCACCTCACTGTTATCGTCTCGGCATGTAGTCCACCCTCGGCAAAGTATTGGGGGTACCTCGGTAGTTCATCATATCAACCGTGGTTTATTACGGCGTCTTGAAAAGTTAGTTCATCTCAGCTCGGCCTCTCAAACAGTCCAGCTCAGAGATTTCCTGCTCGGGGTCTTGATTGGGCAGCAAGACCATTCCCAGTTCAACTTTTTGATAACAGTGCTCAAATGATGGAGCGTTGACCTAGCCTGTTCGGTGCACGGTGCTTCGGTTAGTTCGGTACCCTGCAAAAGAGCTCGGCGATTCAGCTCGGCGGTTCATTCCACGGCAAGTGAGGTTTGCAACCCATTTCCAACACTTAATCATGAGCACACCTGGTTTTGGTCTTTGTCAGTTGTTAGATTTGTTTTTTATTTTGTGGATTCACTACTGTGGATTTTATTCTCCCTCTAAAGATGTCAACTGGGGCTAGACCCAAACCCTTGGAATTTCTCTTTCTATAACAAATACTACAATCCTTCTATCACCTATCTAAAAAGGTCGGCTGCACCCACTGTGTGAGATCTGAAAAAGAGTGAAAATGACAAGACAACTCATAATGAGCAAAGTCTGGGACAAGACTTTTTCTCTGCAACACATGGCAATGTTAGATTTTAGCTGAAAAGAGCACAATGACAAGGGGCCATTCAGCTCGGCTTCTTCATCAACCACTACACTACTCAACTTGCTCAGCTCCTCGAGACACAGTGCCATGCTCGGCACCTCTGTTCGGTTCCCTTTTTGCCCAGCTCGGCTTCGTATGCCCAACTCGATCTCTCAACCACTGCTCGATCCTCAGTACGGTTCATGGCAGCCTCTAATTTGTTTAGAGCTCCATTGACGCACCTCGGCACATGTGGATTACTCCATAACAGGTTTTTCTATCTCACAAGTTGCATATAATCTCTTGTATGGCTTTTGTGGGTTCTTATTAAAAGACAATCCAACGTTGAGGAACGGACAAGGGGCCAGATGCTTTGTAGTATTTCATGTGAAGTTAGCTCCTCTGCAAAAACATGTTTCTTCAGCACCAAGTTAGTTCGGTGGCGCTTGCTAGGCATCCACCCTCGACAACCTCACCTTGTTAGAACTGTGGGTACCTTAGTCGTTCGCCATCTCGGCCCTACTAAAAATCCGTTATCACCCTCCATCCTCAACCTCTCAGAGATGGGGAGGAGCACAGCAGCAGCACAGCTCGACACTGTAGAATAGCTCGGCGGTTCTGGCCAGCAAAATTTGCACGATACTTGCTCGGCCTCTCAAAGCTTTAGGGGGCATGTTAGGCGTCAACCCACTATGTTCGGCTCGTCTAGACGCTCAAAATCGTAAGTCCATCTCATCTGTGAATAAGCTTCAATCCTTACAGCAAAAAACACTAGCCTAGCCTAGGTGCCGAGCCTAGCTCTCGGTCATTAGCAAAAAATCCTAGCCTAGCTTAGGTGCCAAGTCTAGCTCTCGATCATCAGTAAAAAATCATAGCCTAGCCTAGGAGTCGAGCTGAGCTCTTGGTCATCAGCAAAAAACCCTAACTTAGCCTAGGTGCTGAGCCCAGCTCTCGGTTCTCAGCAAAAAATCCTAGCCTAGCCTAGGTGTCGAGCCTAGCTCTCGGTCATCAGTAAAAAATCCTAACCTAGCCTAGGTGTCGAGCCCAGCTTTCTGTCATCAGCAAAAAACCCTAGGCTAGTAACCCTAGCCTAGACTAGGTGCCGAGCCTAGCTCTCGATCATCAGCAAAAAATCCTAGCCTAGCCTAGGTGCCGAGCCCAGCTCTCGGTTCTCAGCGAAATCCTTAGTCTACCTAG
>JAULJZ010095816.1:0-12092 GCA_032270985.1 Heliamphora pulchella
CCCCCCCCCCCCCCCCCCCTCCCCCCCAATTTTTAATTTCTATAAATATTTCCGTTTAAACTCCGTTCGGAATGAGTGAAAATAAAATAAAAATCTTAGGTTCAAATTAAAGTAATTCGACAAGAAAATAAAATGTTAAACTCTAAAAAATTATTTAAAACACAAAAGTTTAAGAACAAAATTTCTAAATTAATTCAAATGTTTGATTATCATTACTTTAAAATTTAAGTTATTAGATATTTAATTACTAAAAATTACATTCCTATTTCCCTCCTTATTCTCATCATCCAAATATGCTAATATTCTTCCTGCCAAATCCTGCCAGAAGTGCATTGGCCACAAATTCAAGGACAAATTCGAGGACAGAGAATCCTAGCCCTTGACCTTGAGAACGAATTTTTTCTATAAATTGAACCCATGTTTGGAAGAGCTTAAAAGTTGATTTTAAAATGGGAGTGTTTTGGATAATTTGAAAAAGTATATACTAAAAAAAAAAAAAAAAAAACAATTTAGCTTTTGTTAAGTTGTCTAAAAAGCCGTGCAAATTTATTATCGCAAACAAATCAGCATAAAAACTAGGCATTTTAAAAAAAGGCAATTTTGTTATTGATCCAAAACAGAATGTAAAAAAGAATAATTTTTAAGTCATACCATTTGGTATCTAAAACTATTCAATTAACTTTTTTTACTTTTTTTGTAAAAAAAATAAGTCTATTCACATTTCAAGCACTAACATTTTTATTAAATAAAACGATTATAATTTTCTCAATTGAAAAATCAATTCTACTTGTAAAAAAAAATTAATTAATTATAAGTACTATATTAGGAATTTGTTTTGGAATAGATCCCAATCACTCGCAGAATAACCCAAGAAATTCTTTTTTTTTTTAATTTTATCAAAATATCATACACAAATATCTTTTTACATTATATATATATATATATATATATATATATATATTGGTATACAAATTATATGTGGTATTTCGAATTTTGAAATACCATATTTAATACCAAAAGATTTCATGTATATTAATGCCATAAATTCCATCCTAATTTTTTTATTCTAAATTTTGATAACGCCATAAATTCTACTATGAACTTTTCTATTCTAAATTTTGGCAAATTTCATTCTGAAATTTTTCATTTTAAATTTTGAAAATGACATTTGGGTAACGCTATAAATTCATAGTTACAGTACATCCCTAATGTGAATTTGATTTCTCGTTGTAAAATGAGAGCATTTTCATTACGTCACAGTTTAATGAAAACATTTTCATTATGAATATTTTCATTATACATCAGTCTCATTTAATAGTTTAATGACAAAATATAATTATGAATGTCACAGTTTAATGAGAACAGTCTCATTATAAATGTAAATAAGATTACAATAAGAACGCCTCCATTGAGAACATTCTCATGGGTTTTCACTGCAATATGTTTTTATTTTTGTAATTTTCTCATGTGGAAGCATTCTCGCTACGCCACATTCTCATTTAATAGTTTAACACATTCTATTGAGAATTCATTTGCGAATGAAAACACAGTGCAATCTTGTACAAGTTTTTATTGTAGTGGTTAGTTTTTGAGATGATAACATATTATAATAAAAAATGAGAATATTCTTATTATGAACATTCTCACTACGCCACATTCTCATTTAATAGTTTAATGACAAATTACGGTTATGATTGTCACAGTTTAATGAGAATGTTCTTATTGTGAATGTCAACACCCTACAATGAGAACACATTCCATTGAGAATTCAGTAATGAAAATTTATCATTTCAGTATGAGACGAAAGAAATGAGAAAATCGAACACAATCTATACGCAACGTGAAAATCAGAAACAATATGAGAAATATATTACATAATGAGTTCAATGAAAACTTCCAATACGATTCAGAAACGCGAAGAGAATGCTAAATGTCGAGATTATCGCACTTGGGGTTCGTGAATAAAAAATGCAATATTCGATTCTCATTACTTACTCTACAGAGTCATTCTTTACCGTTCGATAGAGATAAATCGATGAGTTATTTCTAAAACAAGGTTGCAAAGAATTTTGAGTCAATATCTTCAAAGATTGAGAAATCAGCTGAGGTGAATATCCCTCTGTTTCGACAAGAAATTTAGGATAACGGTTACTAGGTTGGGGTATTTTGGATAGCACAAATAAAATTTTTAAAATAGGAGTAATTTTGATAAATGACAAGACAAAAGGACTTAATGGAATATATATTTTTTAATAGAACTTTTCTCAAAATAAACTAACGAAATAGAACCTCTGGCATGAGCTCCCAAAAAAATTACCGTGCTAGCATTCCAAACAATGAAACTTAAAAGTCAAAATAAAGACATATTAAATATTTTAATAATTATAAAAAAAAACTATTATACTAAAGCATTCTAATATTTTTCTTTCGCTTTTTTTTTTTAAATGCTAAACATCTTAAAAGTTATACTTTTTAAACATCCAAACAAGGGCTGAATGGTCATTCATCAAGTTTATCCTCATTTCTAATCAATTCCCTCCAAAACTGGTTGATTTTGAATGCATCTCTACTCCCATTATTGATGTGTCATCCCTGTTATCGTGACCACATGATTGTGCTTGGGTAGGTCCCTCAAGGAGGAAGTTTCTCCCTCCTGAAACCATATTGGTTGGGGGAAAAATTCTAAATTTTTGTTTATTTTTTTATTTTTGTTTCAAGACTTTTTACTTTTTTGAACTTTATGATGAAAAGAACTAAAAAAAATATAAAAAATATTAATAAAAATCACAAAAACAAAAAAAATTATAAAATTTAACTTATTAACTTATTCCAAATGGTCATTCATCAAGTTTATCCTCATTTCTAATCAATTCCCTCCAAAACTGGTTGATTTTGAATGCATCTCTACTCCCATTATTGATGTGTCATCCCTGTTATCGTGACCACATGATTGTGCTTGGGTAGGTCCCTCAAGGAGGAAGTTTCTCCCTCCTGAAACCATATTGGTTGGGGGAAAAATTCTAAATTTTTGTTTATTTTTACATTTTTGTTTTAAGACTTTTTATCTTTTTGAACCTTATGATGAAAAGAACTAAAAAATATATAAAAATATTAATAAAAATCACAAAAACAAAAAAAATTATAAAATTTGACTTATTGACTTATTTTGAAATATTGTCTTTTATGAGCTTTTATCATATTTTGATTAGAAAAATTTATTTTTTCAACTTGTTTCGATAAGAAAAAAGTTAAAAGAAAAACATGAGTCAAATAAGATAACCAAATATGCCGTTATCCCAAACAGGAACCAAACAAAAAAGGATTTCCTTCTTTTTTTGCATCAAAAAGCAAGAGCTTCTGGATTAATTGCAAAACAAAACTGTATTCAAATGCCAGAAGCTCATGTTCACTTCCCCTTGAGCTCTAACCTCATCAAAAGAAATCAACAGACAGACATTCTCCTCCCCCACTCTCCCCAAAACAACAGTGTCAGCTTTAGTACAAAAGTACAGTTACAACATATTTTCTGCCTTAACAGTCCTTCACAATGCCACAAAAATACTAGTTAGATTGATTCGCGGAGATCTCGATTCGCAAGGCAAGATCAGTGGAAATATCAATTCCCGATGCGGCAAGATCAGTAGAAATCTTGCCTCAGGATCTTCAAAATGGTGATAATGGATCGATCGATGTAGCTGAGTACCCGAGAGCACAATGACCTTATCAGCGATAAGGAAATATCAATACGCACGGTGTCTGGTCAATCGGCAAGTTTTTGTTTACAAGCCGAAGAATTATTAGCATCTTCCTCCTGTTGGGATGATGAGGCGGTGCCGATGACCTTGAGATAGAAAGCCCAAGATAAATTCGTTTTCCTGATAGGCCGCTGACCAAATGGATTCAGCTCTACGTACGTTTGAACATTGTCAGCAGAGGCTAATCCTTCCAGATAAACCCGAAGATCACCGCCAGGTCCTGTTATCAATCAAAGAATGGATAAACGCAGTGGCCTCTCTTTTTTATTTGTTTTTTGGTAAATAGTGGTCATTATGTAATAAAGATTGTGCAAGATTAAGTCATTTATTTAATCTATATGTTAGTTTTAGGCAATCTAAGAAGGGGGTGAATTGAATTTTAAAACAATAATAACAATTTTAAAAAAAATTTCGAAAACCTTTTAATATTACAAACAATTATAGCAAGTATTATTAAGGAATAAGGTAATGTAAATATTAAAGAGGTTAGGGAGAGAGAAATTAAACCGGACACAGAGATTTATAATGGTTCGATTTTTTCCAAATCTACATCCACTCTCCAAGACTCTCCTTGAAAATTTTCACTAATGTAGAATGCTTACGGGTGCATTCAACACTTTTACAATATCAAGACGATCCTGCGAAAAATGCGCCCCTGTTTTTCTTCTAATCTCTTGAGTTCTTCTTTGATGAGAATTATTCACTCGCTCAAAGGATGAAGAATGACTCACCGTTAGATACAATAAATGAGGTATTACAATGAATATCACTCACTCTCTTTACAAAATGATTAGCAATAAATGAGAAATAAAGATATGAGAAACAAGAGCTGGAGTTATAAGTAATAAATGAGAGCTTGACAGATTTGATTTTTGATTCAAGCAATATAACAATAAATAAAAGCTCCAGCTACTTTAAATGCTGAAGAGTAACTCCTTATATAGGCTCTTGAAAATTCATGACCGTTGAAGATAGATTGGAGTAATAAATGCCAAAAATTCAACCGTTGAACTCAGCCACGTAATATGAATTTTCGTAGCAAGTGTCAACACAAATGGTTTTGGGTCGACACATATCTTCTAGTGCTTGGTTCTTCAAGTGATTGGATCGACTCAAATCTTTGTTGGTGTCGACACAATTTTCTGCATTCTTCTCACCAACACAACGGTGTCGATATAAATACATTTTGTATCGACTCTTTTTGTACTTCAGCTTTTCAGGAGGGTCTTTTTATGTCGACTCGAATTGACTTTAGTGTTGACACTAAAAAGTGCAGGACTCTCAGTAATTTTGTATAGACTCATTTTATCTTTGGTGTCGGCTCAAAATTCTGCAGATAATCTTGGTAGATTTGTATCGACTCATCTTCAATTGGTATCGATTCAAAATCCCCAAATGACCAAATTGAAGAATCACTTGGTGTCAACTCAAACTGAGTTTGTGTCGACTCGTTCTAGAGAAAAGAGTCTTGGTTCTTTTGTATCGACTCAAAATTCAATTTGTATCGACTTAAAATTCAATTTGTATCGACTCAAAGAGGAATACCTGAAACATCTTAAATAAACATGTTAAGGTATCAACTCAAATTTCAAAGATGTCGACACACTTGAGATGATCAAGCTTCATTTGCCTTTTAAGTGTCGACTCAAATATCAATTAGGGTCGACATAAAATATTCAAACTTAATAATACTCATATGTCAATCCATTTGATAAAGAGGTCATCCCAAATGGTTAAGGGTGTCAACTCATTTGTCAATTTGTGTCAACACTACTTTTTTAAAAATAATGAACAATATCTTTTTAAATCAATTTTACTTGGGAAATGATTTATTAATCATCAAAATTAAAAAAAAAAATTCCTTGGACTAGCAATCTCCCCCTTTTATGATTACAATATTTTCTAGAAAACATTTAAAAAGATTTTTAAGTAAGGGTTCTCCCTTTATCATTATACCTTTAACAAAATATGCAGTTAAATCAACATGGCATATAATGATAATACAAGCCACACACTTCCAAAAATTTACAATTGAATTCAAAAGCATTCTAAATTTATTAAAATTTGGGCAATAATTTAACAAATTTGGACATCCAATAATATCAATTAAACAAATCACAAAGCAAGGCATTTGTTTAACCATATACAAGAAACTCAACACCCAAAAAATTATGTTTGTTCTAGCATGGTAAAGAGATCTAGCACATATATGCAAGGATCAAATGGCATTCATCCAAAACTATCAGAAAAACACAAATGTTTGTGTTTCAACCAAACCACCATAGTTAACAAACCAAACCACCACAGATAAGCAAACAACAAAGTAAAATTGTTTTGATATACATCTTCTCTTTCAAAAAAAGAAACTTGTTTCTTTTCTTCGTTCTTTGCTTCTGCTCTCCCCTTCACTTCTCTGTTTTGCTTCTATTTTCTCCTTCACTTTTCTGTTTTCTTATTGTCTCCCCTTTTGGAATCATCAAATCATTGACCATCCATGAACCTCTTGAATTTCTTCTCCTCCTCAGCTTTCTGCTTTCTGCTTTCTCTTAGAAGCTTTCTCCATTGAAGAGTGAGCACGTTCATCCTTTGCTTCTGCAGCTGCCATGACTTCAAACGTGGCGGCCAAAGTAAGATCTGTCTCACGCTGCAATCGAGCTTCTTTTTCAGCCTTTGTTTCCTTAGGCTTGAATTGTTTGCCCCAAGCATCTTGAATCCATTTTTTATGGTCTTCTACTCTCCTAGAATTATTCTGAACAGCAGAGACTATACCTTCGTCATACTCTTTTCTGATTTGCTGAAAGATGGCCTTATTGTAAGTTACAATGGAAACAATATTGTCATCTATAGTTTTGCATAGGGCTTTCCTAGCGTCAGTGGCATTCTCAACGTCTTGTTTCAGACCACGGTTCGTTTTGTCAAGGTGTTTGACCTTATCAAAGAGAGATGAGATGGTGCTGTGGAGATCAAAAATGTCTTGGTCGACCTTTGCTTGAAAGTTGGTTAGGGATGAGGATAAATCCTTTGACTAAGGACATAACCCTAGAAAGATCAACCGAGGGAGAAGGACCAGTAGATGGAATAGATGCAGACTCGAAATGAGTAGGAGGAGGAACAAGAGAAGGACTAGTGGAGGGTTTAGGAGCATCAGCTCTGGTGGATGGAGTAGAAGGTGATCCAAAATCAATGTGAATGAGGGAAAAGTCATGAGGAGGGTTTCTTGTGGTAGATGAAGTACCACGACGGGTGGTTTAGATATTGTCAACTTTTGAAATTTGCATATGTTTTAGGGTAAACGGCCCATAAAGGTCCTGTTTGGAAAAAGCAACGACTTTTTCTTTAGAAAGATTGACACCAAAGTGTCGAAAAACTTTAGTGAGAAACATTGCGTGGGGGAGAGAGAAGTTTGACTTTCTGTGAGACTGAAGCATGTCAGAGATGAATAAAAAATCAAAATCTAGTTTTTTTGTTCAAGGATGCACCACATGACAAAAATGTGCATATAGGTAGCATCATCGAACTTCCCCAACTAGGGCAAAAAGATGTGGTTAACCATATAGTGAATGATGCGCATTTCAAGCTTTAAAGCGTTGGCCTCCAAGGGTTTTGAGGGATCGATTTCCTCAACCTCAAATATTTGCTTCACTGCATCGTGAAAAGAGAATCCTTCGATTTCGATGGATCTTTTGTTCGCTTTGCAAGAGACAAATATCTCACCTATGGAATACAAAGAATCTCATTAAGGACACTAGAGATCAATTTTATTTTAGTACCATTTACCCAAGAGGTAATGGTGTTACTGGAAAAAAATGAGATGTAAAAGTGCACATAGAAAAGTTTTACTAGAGTGGGATAATGAGAGTCACAGATTTGAAGTAACCTCTCCCAACCCAAGTTTAGAAAACAAATCTTTGAATTTCATATCAATGGAATCAAAATACTCAAAATCGATAGAACGTTTGGGTATTACCTTTCAATTCATGAAAGATGAGAAGTACAAATTCTAGAATTTGTTGGATTTGAAACTCAAAGATTCAGACATTTCAATCGCTGAAGATCCCGTCGCCGTCGCCGTCGCCGTTGTCTATTTCTTCTGCTTCTTTTGAGCCCTAGGGTTTGAAGGGCATTCGTCTTCCCTCTTGCTACTCTTTCCCATAGTTATTGCAATCATTGTGAGGGAGGATGTTGATCGAAGAAGGGAGGAGAGATGGAGTCGACTCGATTTTTTGAATGGGGAAAAACCGCGGGAAACGAACAGTTTTATAGAGAGAGAGCGAAACGACACAACTGGTGGGGACCGGCGCCTTTTAAATAGGCAAAAGATTTATGTCGACACAAATTGAATTTAAGTCGACACGATTCTTCGCAAGTGGGAGTGTCCAAAGACAGAATTTGTATCGACACTTTTTTAAGTAATGTCGACACTTTCGACAAATTGAGTCGACACGTTTTATCATTGAGTCGACCCAAATTTATTGAGAACATGAAGTTAAAATTGAATCGACATTATATAGAGTTGGGTCGACACTTTTCTAGCAGTGTCTCTTCTATATAACTTTGAGTCAGCTCAAACATACATGTATCGACATTTTTTCAAGTAGAGTCGACACATTTCACACATCAATATAAAATATTAAAAGTATTGAAATGTATTGAACAGACATAATTAGTATGGCATTTTAATTATCAATTATGAGCACATAACATACCAAGTTCTCTTCTTATATAACATATTCTTTCTTCTTTTAATGGTTTAGTAAATATATCAGCGAGTTGGTAATCTATGCCTACGAATTCAAGTTCAATATTACCTTGTTGTACATGATCTCTAATAAAATAATGTCTAATATCAATTTGCTTTGTTATAGAATGTTGTATAAGGTTCTTGGATATATTAATGGCACTAGTGTTATCACATTTGATAGGAATATGATCTAAGCAAAAATCATAGTCTTCTAGTTGTTGTTTCATCCAAATAGCTTGTGCACAATAACTACCAGCTGTTATGTACTCAGCCTCATCTGTAGATAAGGCTACTGAATTATGTTTCTTATTAAACCATGAGATTAATGAGTGTCCTAGAAAGTGACATGTTCTACTTGTACTCTTCCTATTTCACTTTACATCCGGCAAAGTCAGCATCAGAATATTCAAATAACTCAAAAGCTATTCCTCTAAGATAGAACAATCCTAATGCTGGATCAAACGCTTATCATCTCATCAAAACCCACAAGTAGTGGTGAAGAAGCAACTTTATTTCCTTAAAGCGTACAGCGCCAAGCGCCACAAGTCGACTGTGACTCAGCCAAAACCCGAACCTCCGCCACGGCAAGATGCTAGCCAAAACCCAGGCCAACACCTAGGTTTTGTGTACCTAAGAGGTATCTGAAGATGCGCTTAACAACGGTCATATGTGATTTTTTAGAATTAGATTGAAATCTAACACACATGCAAACGCTAAACATAATATCTTAACGACTAACATTTAAGTATAGTAGAGATCTAAACATACCTCTATATCGTTTTTCCTCTACTGTTTTACCGTTTTCATCCTTATCAAGCTTTGTTGGACACATTGGGGTTCCCATAGGTTTTGCTTTTTGCATGTCAAACCTCTTCAATAAATCCCTTGTGTACTTGACTTGATTGATGTAGATTCTTTTTTGAGTTTATTTGATTTGAAGTCCAAAGAAGTAGTTGAGCTCTCTCATCATACTCATCTCAAATTCTCCCTTCATGCACTTAGCAAAATCCTTGCAAAGAGATTCATTAGTTGAGCCAAAAATAATGTCATCTACATAAATTTAGACAATAAGCATATCATTTCCTTGAGACTTGATGAAAATAGTTGTATCAATTTTTTTTCTTGAAAACTCATTTTCAATCAAGAATTTGCTAAGGTTTTCATACCATACTCTGCATGCTTGCTTCAAACCATAGAGAGTTTTGGTAAGTTTATAAACATGGTTTGAAAAATTAGAATTTTCAAAGCTAAGAGATTGTTTCACAAAAACTTACTCTGGGATAAAACCATTTAAAATGTATTTTTGACATCCATTTGATAGAATTTAAAAATTTTAAAATATACAAAAGGAAGCAGCATCCTAATAACTTCAAGCCTAACCACAAGAGCAAAAGTATCATCAAAATCGATGCATTTTTCTTGATTGTAATCTTGGGCTATCAATCGGGTTTTGTTCCTAATAACTACTCCATTCTCATCTATTTTGCTTCTAAAAACCCATCTTGTACCGATGATGAAGTGTTCCTTAAGTCTTGGGATTAAAGTCCAAATTTTATTTTTTTCAAATTGGTTAAGCTCTTCTTGCATAGCCAATGTCCAAAATTCAATGTTTTCAGCTTCCTCAAAATGTTTTGGTTCAGTCTAGAAAAAAAATACTAAATTACCACAAA
The DNA here is from genome assembly GCA_032270985.1 of Heliamphora pulchella. Lineage (NCBI taxonomy): Eukaryota > Viridiplantae > Streptophyta > Magnoliopsida > Ericales > Sarraceniaceae > Heliamphora > Heliamphora pulchella. The sequence goes on from JAULJZ010095816.1 coordinate 10,167, forward strand.
TATTATGTAGAGAAGATCGAGTTTTGATACCTTGAAATGGGTCACCAATGATCAAGTCTTTTGGATGACCATGAGCATACCTCCATTCCTTAGGCAAATCTAAATTTTCTTGATTTGAAGGTCCAACCGCCTGTTAAACTTCATCTAGTTGAGAATTTGAAGTTTTCTCATGATTTGGCTCTTCTTGATCTTTAATGACGATATTTTTAACACATTTTTCTATGTCAACCAAGTTATCTTTACAAAATTCTTTTGAATAACCAAGGTTAGCTTCATCAAATACCACATGTATAGATTCTTCAACAACTAGGTCTTTTTGTTGAAAACTCTATAGAATTTACTAGTTAAAGAATATCCTAACAAAATAACTTCATCAAATTTTGCATCGAACTTGTCCAAAAGTTTTTTATTGTTATTTAAAACAAAACACCTACACCCAAAAGGGCGAAAATAACTGATATTAGATTTTCTTTCATTCCATAACTCATATGAAATTTTCTTGAGAGAAACTCGAATCATGGCTCTATTCACGATAAAACAAGATGTGTTTATAGCTTCGGCCCAAAAGTATCTAGGTAGATTGTTTTCACATAGCATGGTTCGAGCCATTTCTTCTAAAGTCCTATTCTCCCTCTCAACAACTCCATTTTGTTAAGAGGTTCTAGGAGCAGAGAAGTTATGTTAATACCACTTTTATCACAAAATTTTTCAAAATTTTTGGTTTCAAACTCTTTACTCTATGATCACTTCGAATACTTGTGATTTGAAAAATTTTTCCGTTTTGAATTCTCCAAGACAGTTTTGCAAAAGAGATAAAGGCTTTCATCCTTATGAGCTAAGAATAGCACCCAAACGTATCTAAAGAAGTCATCAACAATAACAAAGACATACTTCTTGCCTCCAAGGTTAAGAGTCCTTGTTAGACCAAGCAAATCCATATGCAACAGTTGTAAGGGTCTAGAAGTTGAAATCTCACTTTTGGAATGAAAAGAGTTTCTAACTTATTTGCCTTATTGACATGCATCACACTTTGTCTTTTTTAAATTTAATTTGGGGTAAATCAATCATCAATTTCTTTTTTAAAAGTTTAGAAATCAAGTTCATGTGTGCATGTCCAAGTTTTCTATGCCACAACTAATTATTATCACTCAAAGCGACTAAACACTTGGTGCCATTTTCAAAAAGATCATTAAGATTGAAAGTGTAAACATTTTCATGCCTATAACCTTCAAAAATAATTTTATTATTGATTGAGTATTCAATAACACACTTAGTATGATCAAAGACAATCTTGTGACCTTTGTTACAAAGTTGTCTTATACTAAGAAAGTTATGTTTCAAACTATCAACAAACAAAATATTTTCAATAGAAAGGAAAGAAATTTTACCGATACAACTGATTCCTATGATTTTTCCTTTGTAATAGTCTTCGAATGTCACAAATCCACCATCTTTAGGTTTGAGGGATGCAAACATTGATTTGTCGTCTGTTGTGTATCTTGAGCAAGCGCTATCAAGATACTACATCCTCTCCTTGAATAAGAACTTGAGACATACCTGCAAAGAAAATCAAGTTTTGATTTTTGGTACCCAAACTTTCTTGAGTCATTTGAAGTTAGTTCTTTAAGGATGTGTTCCCTTAGGAACCCAAACCTTCTTGACAGATAAATCAAAAGACTTTCTTTGTGAACAATGTGTGACGGTGTGTCCTTACCCATAGTAATGAAAACAGGTTGCATTTGAGTGATTAGAGAATTTTTTTGACAAAAATATTGCTTAAGAACTTTTGCTTCTTCTTTAGTTGATATCTAATCCCGGCTTTGTCGAAAACACATTTTTGCATACCAAAAAATTTATCTAAGTTATTCTTTCCAAGAGTGAACTTATAAACAGTTTTTGTAAGATCTTCAACATTTTTATTTAAAA
>JAULJZ010095827.1:0-12090 GCA_032270985.1 Heliamphora pulchella
TATATATATATATATATATATATATCACATGAGCTCCCTAAACCTCCCTTGTCTTATTTCTTTTTTCTTCTCTTCCTTCTCTCTCTCCTCTTGAGAGAAATCCACCCAAATTCTCAAAATCTTAACTCTCTTCCACCCAAATTGAAGATGGAAGCTTGATTAAGAGAGATCAAGAGAAAATACCAAGCTTTGGAGTAAGGAGAGTGAAGATAAAGTCCTGAGGAAGCAAAGTTAGATCAGTAAGGGCAAGGCCTGGTAAAAAGCTTTGATAAAGAAAGAGATTTTGAGCTTACCTGAAGAAGCAAAGGACTGCCAACAAAAGTAGTGGCTTCACCACGATGAACAGCATCTAGGCCTAGTAGTGTCTCGGCTAAGACAAGTGGCACAAAGTCCTTCCCCATCCACATCTGACCAGCAATGTCAACCAGGGAACAGCTAACTCACCCGTCAAAAGGAACAAGAAGATACTGAGCAAGAAGACAGAAGCAAAGAGCATAACGACGCCGCAGCTGAAAGTCAAGGTCGCTAAGGTCACCAGTAGGATGAAATCTATCAATGATCCAGGGAATGTCAAGGCAGTCACCCGATGTCAGAAAAGAATTCTCCATCTTAGACAGACCATAGAGTTGCATCACCCGTTGCCGAGTCGAAAAGGAGAAAGTGGGAACAACAACAGGACTCCGCGGAGCCATGTCCAGGATAGCAGCAAACTTCTCCACAATGGGGCATTACTCTTCAAGACCAAACCGAAAGATACGGGACTGAGGATCCCATAGCCGAGCAGCAGCTTCCAACAAAGGTCCATCAGTCTTCACAGTCATGAGAGGAAATAAGGAGTTGATACCAAAACGGGCGAAGTTTAAACGTTCGATGTGGGAGAATGCCTCAATCCATGCAGAAAGGGAAGAAGCCATCTGAGTCGAAGTAATTGAAAATAGGGCCTCCAGGGCTGTATTTATGAGGCAGAAAAGGTGGAAAATTAAAATTTTGGCAAAAGGAACATTCCATGTGGCGACCGCCACCTTGAATATGGTGACCGCCACCTTGAATATGGTGACCGCCAACTCTAAAAAACATAGTACAGTGACATCAGCTTTTTTGACCAGGCGACCGTTAAGTCTAAAATAGCAACCACCATGTCAGCCTCCTTGTAAGTGGCGACCTCCATGTTGCATTATGGCGACCGCCATATTTGAACACGGTAGGTGTGTGTCAGTTTGCAGCCTGTGTGATTTTTATAAATTGTGGCATTTGATCTGTACATCAATGACAGTTTGAGCAGTAAGTAAAAGAGAACCATACCAACAGATGAATATAAGGCAATGAATGGCACGAAGGCCCAAAACATATCAGAAAGTGACAAAATCGTGTCAGAACAAAAACTGGGGCACCTAAGCCCAATAAAACAGCAAATATGGGGGCACGCAGGCCCGTGGATCAAGTAAATGTATATAAATATGTCAAACTGGGGCACGCAGGCCCATCAAAATAAAATGTGGCAGAAGATAAATAAAGCTAGGAAAGGGGGGGCTCTCTCTCTCTCAGGTGTGCCTCGAGTAGACTCAGCGGGAGGAAGGGGCAGCCTCCTCCGAGCTATCATCCTCAAAGAGTCTGTCAAAGTCATTGCCATCATCACGGTCGGAGGAAGAGACGACTCTGGGCCGGCTCCGAGCAGATGACACTGATCCTCTAGAACGAGCTCGAGAAGATACCCGGGAACCACGACCTCGAACCTGGGTCGGGGCCTGAGTAGGAGGCCTGATCGGAGCCTGTGGCAGCACTATACTAGTAGCAGGAACTGGAGGCTGTCAAGAGAGAAGTAAGACTCAGAACAAAGTAAAGACAGAAAAATGCAAAAAAATTGAAAAGAGCACGTAAGCTACTCACAATGGCTACTGGCATGAAAGCAATGCCGGCTGCTCGCATCGAGGCATCCATCTGCCGGACCAGTACCCTCAAGCCAGTGACCACTAGCATCGTACTGTCCAACCAAGCCTGATTAACCTACAAAAGGGAATAGTTTAGGTAAACTAGACAAATAAAAAGAACAAGTGACTGAAGAAAAGGCAGGTGACTAACCTAGCCGATGTTATCCCTAAACTCCGGCACTGGCAGAATAGGGACTGGTAGAGAAAAAGGGAAGCCGTTCGCCACGGTCTAGACATCCCACGGAATCTCTGGGCCTCACATCTGGCCAGCAGCATCACCAACTGCAGCAGTGGCATCTCCCACTCCAGCGTCAGCAGCTGCACCAACACCAGCTCCCTCGTCCTCTACCATCGGTCTCCTCCTACCGCCAGCCGGGCTGGGTTCAAATGGACCCAATAGATGGGCCCAAACCTAGTAGATGGGCCCGGGCCCAGGCCATGTAATCTCCCTTTGCCACCAGCAGCTTAGTAGCTGAGGTCCCCACCAGCTCGAAGAGAAGAACGACCCGGCTCAGATGCTCAGTCCGGTGCATGCAGGCTGAGGGGACCACTGGAATCCAAAAATGACCCAGGCCGAGCGACTAGCAAACCACTCGCTCTCCTAGATAGTGCTCCCGTCCAAATGGTCCCTCCAGCAAGATATGTCTCGCGATAATATCACGGCTGTGCATTAGGTCTACACCGGCCCGATTCTCTGCCCCCTGCAAGACATCCCAGTAAACCTGCAGAATACAGTGAACAGCGCAGTATATAGTAATCGATAAATGCAATGATCAGTGAACGGTATATAGTGAACGGTGCAAAGAACAGTGTAGTGAACAGTGAAGTAAGTAATATAATGCAGGAAGCAGTGTACTAAATAGTAAGCAGTAAATAGAAATACCTGGTTAGGGGTTAGCCGGTCCAGTGATACCCGGAATCGGTCAATATCCTTCTCCCAGCCTTCTTCCCCTTCGGCCCTCGGAACCACCGGGCTGCACAGGAAATGACTGAAGGGGTCCGCTGAGGAGTTCGTCGGGACATAAAGCCCGAGGAACTCGTAAGTCCACAACTGCAAAGAGGAAGATGCCAGCAAGAAAATGATAACAGATAACAAAAATGAATAGAAAAAGGGGCAAAAACCAAATCATACCTCCCAGACCCTCTAGTATCCCCTGATGCTGAGCTCTTGAGGGAATCGGGTTAGAGTCCGCGTGAAGCTATAGAGAGTAGCAAAAGAGGCTCCTCCCCAGTTAAATGAAGCGACTCAATTCAGATGAGCCAGGGCACCCAAGTAATGCAGATGAGCGGTATTCTCTTTGTTCGAAAACAAGGAGGTACTGAACATATACATCAAGAAGCCTCGGGCGACCCACTCATAATGGCATGGCTCGGTGCACTGAAAATGTCTGAAATGATCAAAGAACCATGTATATCTGATGCGGTCCCTTTCCATCTACGCAGGGATAGCTCCGATGAAGTACAGTAGTGCGTCAATCGACTGGGCTATGGACGGGTTGAACGGAATAGGGGCACCTCCAAACCGGATGCCGATAATAAGAGCAACTCCAGAGGAGTCAAGGTGGCCTTGAAAGTGGTGAAATGAAAGGTGTTGGAGGTATCCCACCACCGCTCCGTGAGGGCAGCCAACCAAACCCGATCGTTGCTCGTTCTACCCAACAGGGGTATGAACCGAGCAAAACTGGAGGCATCAATATAAGCACGGCTAGGAGCAGGGAGGGCATCATACCACTCTAACATCTCTCCAAAGGTAGAACCTCCGAAGCCACGAATATAGTGACCAGTCTGAAAAGAACAAAACAAACAAGAAAAATATAAAGAGCAGATCAAGCAAGCAAAGTGTAAACAAATTTCTGAGACCTAACCGTACGCTTGTATGTAAGTGACGATCCTTCCATTCTTTCTAAGCCCTGATAAATCAGGTGATTCTTCCTACCCTAGATTCATGTGTAAGTGACGACCCTTCGATTTTTTCTAAGCCTTAATAAATTAGGCGAATTTTCTTACCCTAGGTTCGTGTGTAAGTGACAACCCTTCGGTTCTTTCTAAGCCCTAATAAATCAGGTTAATCTTCCTATCCTAGGTTCGTGTGTAAGTAACGACCCTTCGGTTCTTTCTAAGCCCTAATAAATCAGGCAAATCTTCTTACCCTAGGTTCGTGTATAAGTGACAACCCTTCGGTTCTTTCTAAGCCCTGATAAATCAGGTTAATCTCCCTGACCCTAGGCTCGTGTGTAAGTGATGACCCTTCAATTCTTTCAAACCCTAGAAAACTAGGCACCCTAACCCTAGATTCGTGTGTAAGTGACGATCTTTTGATTTTTGCATGTCATAGTATAAGACTAGGAATCTCCAGCCCTGGTGCGCCGGGCAAATCTTTATCTTTGTGTGTTAATCATTCTAAAAAAAGGATATCTCTTTCCTTTGATATTTGTGTTTTGCCCCTTTTACCCTAACCCTTTAGGATTAATTTTCTAAGAATTTGCCCCAATCTTCTAAAAATCTTTCTAATATTTCTAGGATTTTCTATAAAAAAAAAATTTTAAAAATTTTTCCCAAATTTTCCGGACTTTCCTAAGATTTTCTAGGATTTTTCAAGGTTTTTCAATTTTTTTAGAATTTTCTAAAAATTTTCCTAAGATTTTTCAAAAGTCTTTCTTCAAAATTTTCTAGAATTTTCAAGAATTTTCTAAAAAAATTTCTTAGGATTTTTTAAAATTTTTTTCATTTTATTCTATGACTTTTGCAAAATTTCTTAAGATTCTTTGCCCTTTTTTTAGAAAGTTTTGGCAAAATTATTTTTTGATTAAAATTACCCCTTTAGTTGTTATATCTCAAAAACAAAAATAAAAATTTTCTCCCATAATTTTTATGCTTTTCACTAAAATAAGTGCCCCCTTTCATTATTTATTCAAAAATCCTAAGTGTCCCTACTATTTTAATCTCCATTGCATAGGTACCTAAGTTAAGTTCAAATTCCAATCATCAACCACACCATTATCAAAATAAATCATCATCATCATTCACCATCATATCAAAACACGTTATGATATCATCTAGGAGATCCTAGGCATGCGTCTACGTTTGATATATCATGCTTTGGTATTAAAAACAGTAAGGATAGGGTACTTACCGATGGGCGCTAACGAGAAATGTGATGATCGGGCTCCCGCAGAAGAACATCGGCAGCAACAACATTGGCGGGAGGCTCGTAGCATCTCATCCCGCATGAAACCACACGATGAGGTAGTGGAGCATACGTGTGTGGGTCGAAGGGCGCCAGGTGACCCTCTCCAGCATCAGGATCAAAGAAATTGGCCACAGTGGCCTCAGCAGCCGCCTGCGCCTCAGTAGCCGCCTGCGCCTCAGCAGCTGCCCATGCCTCCTCAGCAGCCTGGCGGGAAGAACGCTCCGCCTCGAGTATAAGAGAGTCCATCACAGTAGTAGGCTGCATGGCAGTGACCTCGCTAGCAAGGAAGCTAGTAGTCGTATCCCTGAGAGTCCCCATGAAGGAGCTCCCAGTAGCAGAAGGATCCCGTCGTGCCCCTGAGTCATCGTCTCCCTAACCTTGACCCGCCATAAAGAGGAATGGGATCACAAGTAATGGGTAAACATCGTGCGAAAGAAAGGGGAAAGCTAAGAAAGAGACGAGAGGGAGTATGAGAGAGAGTGAGAGGTGAAGAATGAGTCATATCCACGCACCTCAAAGGGCCTTATGCGCTCCTGGAAGTGGCGGTCGCCATCTTCAAAGTTGGCGACCGTTGGGTTTTCCAAAAGTTTCATGGCGACCACCAGGTATGAGGGGTTTTTATCCGGTGGCTGCCACTTTCGAAGGGTTTTAATAGTGGCAACTGCTATGTCAGAGGGGTTTTAATAGTGGCGACCGCTAAGTCAGAGGGGTTTTTATCCGGTGGCTGTAACTTGGCTTTTAGTTATTTTTATCCCGCTTCCATTTCGAAGTTTTAGATCTTAACTCAACCAATTAATTTGTGATTTGTGAGGCCCTGTACTGTTCGATTTTTTGATATATATGCATGTTAGGTGTTTTGACGCATTTTTAGCTTTTTCGCTTTGATATGCCTATATGAGTTTTGATGTATGTTTTGGTTATTTTAAGCATGTGGGGTTGGTCAGAGGGGCTGCGGAGAGTTACGGTGCGAATTTCAAAAATTAAAAAAAAAAGATATTTTGGAGGCCTATAAATATCTGGAGTTATATATTTTCAAAAGATATTTTCAAAACTTAACTCTAAGTTTTCTCTATTTTCTCTATGCCTTCTCTCTAACTTCTCGGTGGCCCGGGGCTTGGGTTTTGACTGACTAGCAGCCGATCCTTGCTATTGGCTTCGTGGTCTACGCATCCATCCTAACGGAATTTGATTTCGACGAAGCTCTGATTTGCACGTAGATCGAGACATCAGATTTTTGATCCAACGAGATAGGATCTCAGATTCTACTGTTGTATAAGGGTACTATATGTAATCTTACGCTATTTCACCGTTTAAAAACGCATGAAATGTGATTTTATGTTTTAGATCTGGTTTTTGATTTAAAACTATTTTTCAGCGATTTCGGTGGATGGAAGTGTGTTTTGAGGGTTTCCTTTTGAGGTTTTGACATGAGGCTTGGGTGTGTTGACGTTGGTGGATGTTTGGGGGCTTGATTTGAGGTTTGGAAGCAAAAACTTGCAAAAACCGTAGCTCAAAAACACTTTCAGGGTGAGTTCAATCGACTGAACTCATGAGTTCAGCCTACTGGATCATCATGCTATGAGTTCAGTCGACTGGACCTGGGAGGTTAGTCGACTGAAATTGTTTCTGTTTTGGTCCTTCTTTTCTAGTGAGCATTTCAGTCGACTAGGGGCTTGGGGCCAGTCGACTGAATCCCTATGTGAGTGCTTGGTGTTGGTTTTGATGGTTCGGGTGGTTTGTTTGGGCAAGGGATGTTTTACAAAAGGAGGTTTTTTACGAAAACCTTTGGGAGAAACATGTTTACTAGAGGTTTGGAGCTAACCCTTGGGGTTGAGTCTCACTTTCTAAAATGTTTGCATGAAAGTATGTTTTGTTTTGCATATTTGGTTTGATCTCCATAGTTCATGGATTGGATCTCTTGCTTATACATGCGTTGTATAACTGCTTTTCGGGAAAACATTTTGAAATATTTTATTGGTCTCTATGTTGATGGATGGATCTATATACATGTATAATGTATATTTGCAAAAAGGTTTTGTAGTTATTGATGCTACAGTTTGATTTTTAGAAGATTATCTAGATGTATCGGGATGACGAATATTTGGCACGAGTTGCCCTCGGTGTAAGTTCAAAAACGTGCACAGTGTAGGTACTTTGTACCTTCGGGTTAGTCCCCGTAAATTGAGTGGTTGGGTGCTCTATACCCTCGGGTTTCGGGCCCGTCAATTGAGCTTTACGTTTTAGTGCTTTGTATAGAACTTGTGTTTATCTAACCGGTCCTATGATGTATGGGGATTAGATAATGGACAGGGGTCTATCATTGTTACCTCTATCGTGTGATGGAGTCGGTACATAGGATCATACTCTTCTTCTTTTTCACGATGGTACATTCTGTGAGGGAACAATGATTTTGATTACTGTTTTCCCTAACTATGGTTGATTATTTGTAATATTTGCATTGAATGGTTTGAAGGATGAAAACAGGATTTTATGTTAATAAAACCGTTTTGGGAGACTTGTGTAGTCTGGTTGGAAAACTTGGGGTTTGTGAAAAACCTTTTTGGGTTGTGAATGAGTTTAACTCCCACACATATAGTTGCATATTTTTCTTCTTTACAGCTTATTGTCTGTTTTCTATTGGGTTTCGGCTCACGGGTGGAAATTTTTTGTAAAACTATTTTCAGGTGGTGCTGTGGATGAGGAGTGGCTTTGGTGGTGCCTGCGGTGGCGGAAGACTTTTATAATTTTCTTTTTTGGTTTGCCTTTTCCTGAAGGCAGGTTTTGTACGCTGTAAGGCGATATACTGTATGTACGTTGAAACTGTATGCCTTTTATATATGAGAGATACACTTTGTAGGGTATTCCATTGGTTTCGACATGCGAATTTTAATGTATGAAAATCTATATTTTCATATAAAACGGATGTTTGGTGGATTTTCATGTAACTCTGGGTTTTGGGGCGTGACAACTTGGTATCAGAGCTTTGGGTTCGAATACCTAAGAGCCATGGGAAAATGGATTTATCACCTAGTGAGGTTGATTGTGTATGCTTGCTTGCATGTGTTTAAACGTTGGTTTATAACATTTAATAGCTTTCTAAGCATGATAGTTGTGTATATGTGGGTATGGAGGTTGGATCTCAGGATTGGTGAGTCTTGCCTTCGGGCGTTTGGACATGTTTAGAAGCCAAGTTAGAAACCCGTTTGGCCGACATGTTTTCTAGCAAGGAATCTGAATACGTTATCCAAATTGATGAATTCGTCTTGTTAGTTCTCCTCGGTATGTGAGACGTGTTTACATAATCTTACATGGCTAAGTGATAGCATGATTATGTATTTATGCTACGTAGTAGCATGTTGTAGGAAAGCTTATTATGTTATATTGCTTCCTATAGAATTATGTCCACGCAGGGAGTGCGGGGACGAGGTCGTGGTCGAGGCCGTGGCCGAGGTTGTGCTTATGATCAGGTTCTGGAGGAGAAAACATTCTTGCCCCACAGGAACAAGTGGGTGGTGCAAATATTGGCAGCGCTGAGGTCGTCCAGGAGATGTTGGCCACTATGAGAGCGATGGCAGAATCGACCAGGGCTAGTGTGCGGGTTCCTGATTCAAGGGCTTCTGTGGCCATGCAGGAGTTTCGGCGGTTGGATCCCCCAACCTTTTCTGGGGAGCGGAACGACAGATGGCTACTGAGTGGTTGGAAGTGACCACGGCAATCTTCGATACTCTGGATATCGAGGAGGATGCTCTGCGCGTAAAGTTGGCGGCGTTCCAACTGCGAAAAGATGCTAGAGAGTGGTGGAAGTTTGCCAAAACCACTGTGGATGAGACGTGAGCTGCTTTCACGAGAGTCTTCTTGGAGAAGTATTTCTCGAGATCTTCGAGGCATACTTACCGAGAGGAGTTCCTCTCTCTTATTGAGGGAAACTTGTTTGTGGTCCAGTATGAGGCCAAGTTCGCGAATCTGTTGCGGTTCGCACCCTAGATGGTATCTACAGAGGAGTTGCGCACTCGGAGGTTTGAGAGGGTACTTCGACCTTCTATCAAGGATAGGGTTGCAGCTTTGGATGTGGAGGTGTATATCAAGCTGGTGGATGCTGCTATCCGGGTAGAGAACTCGTTGGCAGATAGCGCAAGGTCAAAAAGGGCAAGAACAGCAAAGCAGTGGGGATGCACGGTCTCAGGGTCGCAAGAACAAGCGCCGGAGGTTGTCTGGACCTAGTTCTCATTTTACTGGATCATATCAGCCGCAATCGTCTACACCTATACTTTCAGTGGCCTTGACAGGAAGGCCAGAGCAGAGAGGGTTGATTTGTTATCGATGTGGACATCCGGGACATCGTTCAGTTGAGTGCCCGTAGAAGGGCCATACTCTGAGTTCAATGCACGTTCAGTCACAGGCGAGAGACCCACTTATCTATTTTGGATGTGGTCAGTCCGGGCATATCCGCAGACTTTATCCCAGGGAGGGGAATGTTCAGGGTGCGACAGGAGCGTCTGCTGCTTCATCTGTACAGAGGCGACAGGCTCCGCAGCAGCCTAGGGCGCAGACATCGAGTTTTGTCAAAGGAGGTGCTTTGGCGCAGTTGGTGAGGCAGCCATCGACTCATGGTTATGGTGAGCAGACCAGACTGCCACAGGCTAGGGCTTACGTTCTTGCTGATCGCAGGGCTTCCAAAGCACCAGTTGCATCTGATGCTGCTATTACACCAGCCATGATCAGAGGTACTTTTCTAGTTTATAGATCATGGTCCAGTGTCCTTATTGACACTAGAGCATCACATTCGTTTATATCTTCTACTTTTGCATCTACTTTGGGGCTGAACATGGACTGGTTGCGTGGTACTATGAGCGTAGAGACCCTAGTCAGTGGGAGTGTGATGTCATCCTAGGGATGGACTGGCTGACTACCTACCGTGCCTAAATAGATTGTGAGCGACGGAGAGTGTCGATCTGTACATCGAAGGGTGATTGCTTTTACTTTATTGGTGATCGGGATGAGGACTTGGTGTCTATACCCGGTGTGGCTCGGGTTCAAGGGAACTTAGGTTTTCTTTTTTCTGCTCTTAGGTTAGATGATCTGAGTGAGGTTCGAGGGCTATTACCCCTTGTGGTCTGTTAGTATCCAGATGTCTTTCCTGATGAGTTGTTTGAGCTACCGCCGAGTCGAGATGTGGAGTTCTCTATTGATCTTGTTCTAGGAACTGCTCCTATCTCTATGCCATCATATCATTTTGCACCAGCTGAGTTGAGAGAACTTAAGGTGTAGTTGCAGGAGTTGCTAGATAAAGGGTTTGTACAGCCGAGTACGTCGCCGTGGGGAGCTCCAGCGCTCTTTGCAAAGAAAAAGGATGGTTCGTTGTGGTTGTGTATAGATTACAGGAAGCTGAATCAGGTAACCGTGAAGAATAAGTATCCTATGCGTAGGATTGATGACCTGTTTGATCAGTTGACGGGATCGCGCTACTTTTCGAAGATTAACTTGAGGTCAAGGTATCACCAGCTAAGGATTAGGGACGAAGACATAGCGAAGACCGCCTTTCAGACTCGCTATGGTCACTACGAGTTTTTTGTTATGCCGTTCGGTCTAATGAACGCTCCAGATACATTTATGGGTTTCATGAACCGTCTCTTCCACCCTTATCTAGATAATTTTGTGGTGGTATTCGTGGAGGACATTCTGATCTATTCACCTACGAGGGAGATGCACGAGGAGCATCTGCATGTTGCCCTACAACTTCTGAGGGAACATAGCTTGTATACGAAGTTCGACAAGTGTGAGTTTTGGATGACAGGGGTGATTTTCCTTAGACACGTGGTGTCAAAGGATGGGATATCAGTGGACTCGACGAAGATTGATGCAATGACAGATTGGCAACGGCCGAAGAATGTTTTTGAGATTCGTAATTTTTTGGGTCTAGTGGGTTATTATTGACGGTTTGTGCAAGACTTCTCTAGGCTTGCAGCACCGATGACGCGTTTGACGCGGAAGGGAATCACGTTTGTATGGAGCGAGTTCTGTGAGTCAGCTTTCCAGGAGCTGAAGAGGAGATTGACCAGTGCACCAGTTCTGATTATTCCTAAGCGAGGTTTGGGATACACAGTGTACTGCGACACTTCACATGAGGGTTTGGGTTGCGTTATGATGCAGGAAGGCAAGATTGTAGCTTATGGATCCCGACAATTGAAGACACATGAGAGAAACTACCCGACATATGATCTGGAGTTGGTAGCCGTAGTCTTTGCCTTGAAGAGATGGCGTCACTATCTATATGGTGAGCGTTTCGAGGTCTTCTCTGATCACAAGAGCCTAAAGTACATGTTTTCACAGAAGGACTTGAATCTTCGCCAGCGACGATGGATGGAGTTGTTGCAAGACTACGACTTTGATTTGCAGTACCATCCTGGTAAGGCAAATGTCGTAGCTAATGCACCCAGTAGGAGATCTCACAGCTCATTAGCTTTTGTGGTTATACGAGAGTGGGACATGCTTAGGGATGTTGGGGAGTTTGATCTGTGTCTCGGGGAGACAGCGGGAGATGCGACCTTATATTCAGTTGCTTCACAACCCACCCTGGTTACACGCGTGTTAGAGGCTCAAAGGACCGATCAAGAGGCTCGGATGATACGGGACTACATTGCCAGTGTGTCAAATACAGCAGGATGGGTGGTGAGTTTAGATGAGAGTCTAAGATTGTTTGGGCGATTGTTTGTGTCGGAGTCGTGTTGTACTGAGGTGCTACATGAGTTTCATCACTCACGTCTTGTAGTGCATTCGGGAGGCAAGAAGATGTATTACGATCTACGCCGTCAGTTCTGGTGGACGGGTGTGGCTTTGGGATTTGAGGGTTAAAAATGAGGGAATTCAAAGATGTTTTAAAAAATATTTTAAACACCTTGAAAACTAAATTTAAAAAACCCCTTTTGTTGAAAATAGAGTCGCCACTTAGTTTTTGAGAAAAACTAAGAAAAA
>JAULJZ010095838.1:0-12090 GCA_032270985.1 Heliamphora pulchella
AGATTAAGTACGATATGAAATTTCGAGGACGAAATTTGTTTTAGGGGAGTAGATTATAACAACCCGGCTCAAACCAAAGTATTTGCGATGGATAGACAATGAGAACCTAGGTCGCTACATGAACAAGGGGCAAACCCTAAGTAACCCGAAATCTTAATTTGACCCGGAAACCCTAAAGGAGATCAAATACTCAGAGGTAAGACCCTAGCACTTAGAAAAGTCTCGAATTAACTTAAATTAAGTAAATAACATAAAATATTAAATTAAAAATAAAAAATTTTCATAATTAAGGTAAAATAACCATTTTACCCATAGTATAGTAAAAAGTCTTAAAAATTCAAAATTTGACACATAGACACCCAAAATCAAATAATTACATACAATTAATTAATAAAATACAAAATAACAACAAAAATGATCAAAATGCCCTTGCATGGCCGGCCACCTAGAAGTATGTGCCAAAAAAATTACTTTTTGCCTTTTTAAGCTTAAAAATAAGAAAAAGATATATAAATTAAGCATTATTTTAACCTAATACTTTTCATACAAGTAATATATATAATAATATAATATTATAAGTCAACAAAGCAAACAAATAATTATTTAAGGTCTCTACACAATAAATAAGTTAAAAAGTCAATTCTAGTCAAATTAGCTTAAATTAACTTAAAAGCCTACATTTATTTATTCAATTACTATCAAAATTATGATAAATTATGAAAAGACTAAATTAATTATAAATATATTAATATAAAAAGTTTTAGTAGGTTTAGATACCAAAAAGATACATAAAATTAATATTTTATGCAATTATATTCACAAAAATGTTCCAAAATACCATTTAAAACCCTAATTAAACACAAGATCAGCTTTTTAGTCTCCCAAACCTGCCATAGCCGAACCCCCTACCCCAAGATCTAATTTTTGTAAGTCTTGAATAAATACCACCTCCCATGCAGCCAATGAAAGTTTAAGAAAATTCAATTTTTAATTAAACACCATAATTACTTTCCAGTACATTTTTTTCTATAAAACAAGACCTTAGTCCTCACTATCCTTCATGTATTTTGGCTGAGAGAGTGTGAGAGAGAGGCTCCAAAAATTTTAAGTGTTCTAAGAGAGAAAAGGGAGGGAAGAAGAAAAAATGAAGGAAGAGAAAGGAATAAAGGCTCAAGAGAGGTTCAATAAAGCTAAGTCCTACTCTCCTTCACCCATTTGAGCATCAAAATAGGTAAGCAACTTCTTCAAACCCTCCAATATTCTCTCCTAAGATACCCCTCAATCCATCTCTATAACAAACCCTAAGAAAATAAAACAAAGAATAAGTCAAAAGGGCGTCATAGGAGTAGAACATGGGCTGCTTGTGTAAGATTGTGCTTTGCATGTGCTTGCATGCGTTTATTTTTGAGTTTTATGGTCTAAAAATGTTCTGGAGTTTTGGTTTATGTGAGCTTATAACATACATGCAAAGAAAATATGTCACAAATGTACACAACATAAGCTAGGCAACGAAACCCTAAGTAGACTGATTATTTTGGACTTACTCACTTTCTGCCACCAACTTTAAATCATCATAACTAAATGTAGAAAAATGGTCTTAAAGTGATTTTTGTGTCAAATTTATCTTTTTGAGTTATCATTCATAAAAAATTGGTTTGAAGTGATTTCGTTAGCTAGAACTCTAGATATCTCATTTTTTCCTAAGAGTGTCAGATCTTGACCACTTTGATTTACAGACCTAAAAATCCTAAGTTAGATTAAGAAACGAGCTTAGGTAAAAACATAAAACTTGTAGAGGATACATTTATCTTTCTATCCACCAAAAATGATCCAAAATATGAAGTTTTGAAGGGTCAAAACACTTCCCAAAGTCTCTATTAAGGTTCAGTGACTGACAGACCTCTCTGTCACACCTTTTTGTGAGACTTAAAACCTACTTTTTTATAAGCCAAATTCAAAAGTGGTAAACATGAACTTTGTATCTAACATATTAAACTAGTTACTAAGAAAAAATAAGCCCAAAATACCCTCGGATGATACCCCAAAGGTTTTAATCATTATCTGTTAAAAACACACTCTGCAGACCCTTTTTAGGCTGACTGAACCCATTTTATAAATTGGCCAAAATATCAAACGTTTTCCAAATAACTTACCCTAACCCAAAACATGAAACTTGTACGGGACACCTTAAAATAAAATTCCACCGAAAATCAGAGCCATAGCCCTTAAATTGATGCTCCAAAATAGTGGCCAACAGAAGCTCTATTCCTATGTATTTCTCTGTAAATTGTTGAATCTTTTTTACTTAAATGAAATAAACGACCCCCGTGCCTTAGGATCTAGCATTAGTGATAAACATGAAATTTATATAAAATATTTTTATCTAATTGGTGTTAAAATATCTGAAATTAAATCTATGTGTAAGTACTTCAAAACATTGTCGTAACTTTAAAACTAGCAATTAAACTTGTACCTAAAATTGGCTAAGTGTTCGAATGGTGTGTTACTTATGAGATTTGAGTATGTGAATCTTATATGAACCTTGTGAGTAATTAGTATTTGAAAATGATGATTTGATGAAATGAACTCATGCCGATGGTTTATTTAATACCACATGAATTATGGTTATGCTTCGCATGCTTATGCGTAATGCTTTAGCAAGTTGTACCATGTGCTATGTCATGTTTATACACAATGTAATGATTAGTTGTACACAAGAGGCATTTTGCACATTCATGGGCATTCCTACATTGCATCTTGGGTTATCAAAGTCCTTCGTACTTTTCAAATTTGGGTTGGGAATCATTGTTCAGTGGTTGTGGGTCTAGGGCATCCCTGGTTGCCATGTTTGAAAATGAAATTGGAGGTTTTTGTTATAAAAAGGAGGTTTAGGCACCATGGGTTCGTCACTAGCTTTAATTTAGACTTTAGGTTGACACCTAATGAGTATCCTTGTTCTTAAGGTGGGAATGGTCGACCTGAAATAAGGATGGATAAAATTGGATAAAGGTCGGTCCCCACGCTGTTGCCATTGAGTAAAATAGCTGTGGCATAAAGCTCGGCAATGAAATTTACTATTCGCAACGAGTGAGGATGGGTTCGGTGATCAAGAGCCATCAAGTCTACTTTGTAATTCCCAGCGTGGAATTCATGATACTGTTCTGGAAGTATCCTGGGTTGTGCATTTGCATTGCATCCATTTGCATCACACACTCACCCTTTTGTTCTTATATGTGTTCATTCTGTTGAAAATGATAAATAGCCTACAACTTCACATTGGTTGTTATACGATATGTATTGTAGAATATCTTGTCGCGAGTTTATTTGACAGTTTAGGAAATTTGCTTCTGGGTTTCGGCTCATGGCATTTATGCCACAGGTGACGAAGAATGACCTTTAAGGAAGGCAGGTTTGCTGAAGGAGAAGAAATTGCAAAAGAGAGAGAGTGAAAGGAACAGGTGGACCCTAACGACGTAGTCTGAAGACGTAGGACGTCACTTTTTGATCTTTTTGTTCAGTTTTCCATGGACATAATGTAACTTTTGTTAAGCTTTCTGGATGACTGTAATTATTAAGTACTTTGAACAAATTCTGAACTGTTACTGATGTAGTATCTATCTTATTTATTTATGAATGTTCGGCTAGAATATGTCCCTTATTTATAGTTACATATGTCCCGACATGCCCGAGAAACGGGGTGTCACTGTTGGTATCAGAGCTTAGGTTTAGTAAATCTTCAGGCCTTGGGAAATAGGAGATCGCGAGTTTTGTAGCGTAGAAACTCTATAGAGTGTCTTTATTATTAGCTTATCACCTATAATTTTAGCAACTTAAAATCTTTACCTTAGAGTTTTCTCTATCTTTTTCTTCTTAGGATGGCGTCCGACGCAGAGCCAGCTGGGGAATCATGGGCAGGACCGAAACCTAAAAATTCAGATCCGGAAGAGATACCTGTAGAGGAATAAGAACCGATCGACGCCGTCCCTTTAGCATGGGTTTTTTCGGAGGAATGGCTGGTCGACCCAGATGACGAAGGTGATGAGATGGAGATAGACGAAGTGCCAAACGAGGAAGAATTCGATGCTGATGACAAAGAGGACGAGGACGACGACGAAGAAGAAGAAATGGCTATTGATTTTCCATACGATTAGTTTGAGGTGCCACTACCCAAGTCTGATGAAGACCAAGCAGCGGATGCCGCATTTACTATAGTCATCCCGAGTACCGAGGCCTTTATGTGGGAGATCACGTATATGCTAGGATTTGTCTGGAGCACATGTGCATGTGGAGAAAATCGGAGGCCTTCCCGTGCTACCTAGGGCTAGTACGTGTAATCAAAAAGTGCCGCCAAAGACTTTATCGCTTAGCTTTTCTTCCTGGGTTTAAGACGCAAATGGGGGATGAGCTGACCATAAGGTGGATGCAGTACCAGAGGCCGACAGATGAGAGAGGAATCATCAACCCGATCATTGGTGGACTCTGGTCACCAACACCTAGGAGTGGCGACTCTGACTTGGGAGTAGTTTGAGAGTCTGTTTCTGGAAAAATAATTCCCAGTCCCTTTTCGTCAAGGGTAAATCCGAGAATTTTTGGAACTTAAGCAAGGGACAATGACGGTGACGCGGTATGTAAACTGTTTCGAGGAGCTAAGCCGCTTTGCCACGACTATTGTACCAGACGAACAATTGAAGGTGTAAAAGATCGAATGGGGCTTGGAGCCATCTATCCTGCAAGAGTGATTTGCTTGCAACTTCCTACCTACACCCAGGTAGTACGCGCAAGCCTGCTAGCCGAGACGGATCAAGCTGACTCCAGAAAGACGTGGAACCAGAAGAAATGAAGTTTCAACTTCGGGTGACTGATGAGGAGTAACCAGGTATATATCCCTAAAAAGCCATACGACCGAGAGTACCCACAAGGGCGACCAAGGGACCCACCTTTTGTGACATCCACGATATGCTTTGAGTGCAACCCACCAGAGCATAAGAGGTATGAGTGCCTGTGCCGCACACAGAGGAATCTGAACAATCAACCCCAGCAGTGGAGGCAACCTCAAGCCAAGCAGCCTAGATTTCCGCAACAAGTCCAAGTCATCGGACCCTCTATTTTGCAGCAAAATGGAAGAGAAAGACCCCCGCTCAATAAGAATCCGAGACCGCAAGGAAACTTGGGCAATGGACAGAAGACTAGAAATCTCAAGAACAACAATGGGAATCAACCAATGGGGAGGCCGCATCTTTACACTATAGGAAGAAGAATTGGAGAATACCCAAGTCATACAAGGTATGTTCGTATTATTCAATACCTTAGTGAAAGTGTTGTTTGATTATGGAGTATCCCATTCTTTTATATCTCTAGATTGTATGAAGTCCTTGCTTTTAGATCCCGAGGTATTAGAACAAAACCTAAGTGTCGTCACACCCTTAGGAAATCAAACCCGAGTAGACTCTGTCTGTAAAGCCTGTACGTTACAAGTAACCAATACACCTATGACCTGCGACCTACAAGTCATAGACTTCAATGGCTACGATGTGATCCTTAGAATGGACTGGCTATTGGGACACCGCGCTATCATCGACTGTCGACAAAGGAAGATATGGGCGCAAGCGGAAGACGGTACTACTGTGCAAATTCAAAGAGAACGACGCGAAACCCTAATCCTGAATAATGCGAAGACCTGTAAATCGAATAACTTCGTAGGAAGATTGGCGTGCCTGCTTGCTAGTATGAACACCTCGCCAACCCCAAGTTACCCCGAGTAGTGTGTGAGTACGAAGACGTGTTCTCGGAAGAACTCCTTGGATTACCTCCGCACCGTGAAATCGAGTTGACGAAAGAACTTCAGCCTGGAATCACACCGATTTCGATCGTAGCCCACCGCATGGCACCTGCCGAACTGAAAGAGTTAAAGAACCAACTCTATGAACTACTCAGTAAATGATTTATTCGCCCTAGTACGTCACCATGGGGAGCACCAACACTGTTCGCTAAGAAGAAAGATGGAACCTTACGTCTCTGTATTGATTACTGTCTGCTGAACAAGGTAACAATCAAGAATTAATACCCCCTACCTCATATCGATGATCTCTTCGATCAGTTGTGAGGATCAGCTTGTTTCTCAAAGATCGACCTTCGCTCCGGATACCATCAGCTTCGAGTCAAGGAGGAGGATATACTGAAGACAGCCTTCAGAACCCGATACGAACATTATGAATTCGTAGTCATGCCCTTTGGTTTAACCAATTCCCCAGGAGTTTTCATGAGTTTAATGAATAAACTCTTTCAGCCCTATCTCGACCAGTTTGTAGTAGTCTTCATAGACGACATCCTTGTATACTCCCGATCTAAAGAGGAGCATGAATAGCATATGAGAATTATCCTGCAGAAGTTAAGAGAGTCACAACTCTTTACTAAGGCAAACAAGTGTGAGTTTTGGTTACGCGAAGTGAAGTTTCTGGGAGATGTAGTGTCTAAGGAAGGAATAGCTGTGGACCCCGCCAAAGTTGAAGCCGTTTTGGAATGGAATCCACCTCGGAATGTTTTCAAAGTTCGTAGTTTCCTTAGACTACCAGGATATTACCGAAGATTTATCCAAGATTTCTTGAAGATGGCACGCCCAATGACCAGATTAACGTAGAAATGGGTAAAGTTCGAGTGGAATGATAAATGTGAGGTAGCATTCTAAGAGCTCAAGAAGAGGTTGACCAGTGCCCTATGGCATTGGGATTTTGGGATTTTGAAAAGTGTTCAAAAATAAGGAGACTCAAAGATGTTTAAAAAATATTTTAACATCTTGAAAGCCAAATTTTAAAAATTTCTTTTGTTGAAAATAGAGTCGCCACTTAGTTTTTGAGAAAAACTAAGAAAAACGAAAATGGCTACTGATCTTTGAAAATGTTAACTAGAGAAAGAGGGTTCAGGAGCTAAGATACGAATCGAGGAAGGTGTTAGGCACCCCGTTCGCCCAACCATAAGGTTGGCCTTTACTAATCATTATTGGTTCTTTAATAGAATTTTTCAAATACATGCAAATAAAGAAAATTGAGAGAAAGGGAGAACATTCAAAATCAAATATGAAAAATACATAACGTATTATATAGCATTCCAAATCAAAACAAATAAGGAGATAAAATCCTAAATCCTATGACATGCAATTTCTAACTAAAGGATATATGGAGTACACCCGCATACAATTTCAAAGAATACTCTAAACTAGCATGGTTCAAATGAAAGAGTAACAATAGGCTAAATATGCTAAAAAGCATGATTTGCTATAGAATGACCTAAACTACTCTAAATATACATTTAAAGAAAATAACCAAAACATGTATATCACAAACATTCATTTAGAAAGAAAAATGACAAGTAATAAAGATGAAATATGCACAAGAATTCTATATTTCAAAAGAAAGAAAGTCTACTAACAAAGGAAACAAAAATAAAAGTATTTTCAAAAGAGAGTTTGAGAAGAAAAAGAAAATGAAGAAGAAGTTTGTAAAAAGGAAAAGATGCTAAATGAAAAAGTTACAAAATGCTACCTAAAGAGAACCTAACTATTAACATTTTATGAAAATGAAAGGAAAAGAAAAGTGAAGAAAGCAAAAGAAATGAAAAGAATAATGGGATTTTTACTATTTATAAAAAAAATTATAATACCATTTAAAGGTGATAATTAACTTAAAAATCTTTTTGTAGTTTTTGGGTTTAACAAAAAAAAAGAAAGAATGAGATGAGTACTATGAAAGGATAGTAAAATTAACATTAGAAATGAAAGAAAAGAATAATAAGTGGAATATTAATAAGAAGAAAAATAAAGCTACATTAAAAGAAATCATAAAAAAGGAATAAAAGAAGTAAAACTACATTACAAGATAAAGAAAATAAAAAGAGATTAAATGCTAGATAGGAAAATTACACTATTATGAAAAAGAAAAGAAAAAAAAAAGAAAAGAAAATGAAAGCTAGAGAAGAAAATTACAATACTATTAAAAGGAGAAAGAAGATGAAAATTAAATGCTTAGAAAAGAAAATTAAACTAATGCTAAGAAAATAAAGGGCATTAAACTTAAAATTAAAAGAAGAGAAAATAAAATAAGAGCTAATAATAATAAAAAGAAACAACTATTTAATTTGAAGATATGAATGTAATATTGAAAATTACATTCATATAATGTAAGTGCCTTAAATGTAACAATTAACAATATTAATGAGTTACAATTGCCAAAAATGTTGGCACTAATTAATGAATAAAAAATTTAAAAAAATGACAATGTGCTTAAGTGTGAATATATAAGCAAAGAAATTAATTAAAGTGACTAAACTAAATAAAGCAAATTAAACAATAAACAAAGTTAACTACATAAATAAAAGAAATGCGTAAATTGAAAATAAAAATTAACTCGATCACTCCACGAGAGAGAAAATGGAGTTTAGAAAGATCGAGAATCCGAACGAGGTACCTAGATTGCTGGAGACTTCTCAAGTTGGGAATGCGCTTCAATTGGTCAATTCTTGGCTGGCGATCCAAGCAAAGCTTCAGTGTAGAAGGTTTGCGTCTTGGTATCTCGGCAGGGCTTTGGCGTCGGGACTCGGAATTGATCGGCGACTCGGCAGAGCTTCACTCTTAAAACCTCTCTCTAATTTTTTTCTCTTTTTTTTAAAAAACATACCAGATGTACGGTATTTATAGAGTTCCTCAGCCAATGAAATTCCGCCACGTTTTGGGGACACGTCAGGCCATTTGAAGTTGGCGGTTGCCACAATAGAAGTTGGTGGTCGCCATGTTTTTGAAAGGTTCTACAAAGTTCTATGACGGTAGCCATAATTCAAGTTGGCGGTCGCCATGATGAAATGTGGCGGTCGCCACTTTTGGCTAGGGTTTTCAAGAGGTTCTATTGGTGGTCGCCACAATGAATATGGCGGTCGCCTTACTTGGGCAGCAAGTTTCGATGGTTCGACAAATTTCATTGTTTGAAGGTTCTGGGTTCAAATACCGAGCTTGGATCACTTCCCAAGGATCGTACTGGGGCACTATTTCACCTGCTTTTATCATCAAATTCACCTAAGATTGGGCAGATTCAAATTAGGGTGTCTACAGTTGCCCCTCTTTGATATAACTTGCATAGCAATGCATGAAACAAATTATATCAAAGACCCAGAGACGACAACCATTTGACCGAGCCATCGATCTTAAGCCACAAACACACAAGCATGCGTATGATGTTGGTCGAACTCAAATTTTAATCGAGCTGCCTACGTACCCCTTTGCTAGGGATCAGACCAAATCGTAATTCATGGGGTAAAATGCAAGGATGCAAGATAAGACTAATCATGATGCATAACAAATACAACGCAATGCAAACATGAGAAAAATATCAATCAGTTTTAGGTCGTGAAAGGACCGACGAGTCAGTTTTAAGGTCATGAGAAGGACCAACAAGTCAGTTTAGGGTCCTGAGGAGGACCGAGTCAGTTTAGGGTCATGAGGAGGACCGACGAGTCAGTTTAGGGTCATGAGGAGGACCGACGAGTCAGTTTAGGATCATGAGGAGGACCGAGTCAGTTTAAGGTTATGAGGAGGATCGACAAGTCAGTTCAAGGTCAGGAGGAAAACCGAGTCAGTTTAGGATCATAAGGAAAACTGATGAGTCAGTTTAGGGTCATGAGGAGGACCGAGTCAGTTTAGGGTCATGAAGAGGATCAGCCAGTCAGTTTAGGGTCATGAGGAGTACCGAGTCAGTTTAAGGTCATAAGGAGGACCGACGAGTCAGGCGTCAAATTGATAGGTTAAGTCAAGATCTAAGAATGCGGAGCTTAGAATTAGGTTTATCTGATTTGAAATATTCAGAAGCCATGTTATGGCTGAAAATTTTGATTTATCGGGAAGAATGATCGCGAATTCAGAGATCGAGTTAAGATCTAAAAATTTAAAACGAGACAGGGGATAAAAATAATTGAAAGCCAAGTTATGGCTTAAAATTAAATTTGTCGAAATCGAGATAGAAATAATTAAAAGTCTAGTTACGACTTTTAATTAAATTTATTCGGAGGGAGAAAAACACCTTAAAAAGATAAGGGTTTAAAACACAAAATTATTTTTGGAATTATTATTTATATTTTTTTTTCTAAACACACAAAATTTTGTCGAAATATTTTAAAAAAACATCCGAGATTATAAAATTATTATCTTTTTTGAAAAATTCTAAGGATTATTTTTAAAAGAATATGCACACTAAAAGTTTTAATGAAGAATAATTAAAGATTTTATGTTTTCTAAAAATTATTTATGTTTGAATAAAATGTATGCCCCAAACAGCCCCTTCCAAAATCCTAAAATGTCATAATGGCAGACTGATACAAGGCCGGCAACTTTGGAGTTGGCGGTCGCCATGACAGAATTGACGTGACGGTTGACGTGTGGGCGGTCGCCAGGACAAAACCCTTCTGACATGGTGGTCGCCGGGTAAGAACCCCTAAGAGATAGCGGGCGCCATGTGTCGATTCAAGAAATCGGCGGTCACTGATATTGGAGTTGGCAACCGCCAACTCTGAGCGCGTACACGGCCCTTTAAAGCGCGAGAGCACAGCCCTTTTGCATCCTTTCATTCTCTCTCTAACTCTCCATTCTCTCTTGTCTTCTACCTTGCTCCCAAGCTTTTCCCTTTGTTCCTTTCTTGCTTCCAAACTCACATGATGTTCACCTTATTTTTTGTGATTCCATTCTTCTTCGTGGCGGGCCAAGGCCATGGGGATGACGACTTGGGGGCACAACGGGACCCTTCCGCTAGCGGGATCACTTCTACGCAACCCACTGCCGCGATGGATGCTCTTGTACTCAAGGCGGAGCTTGCCTCCCGTCGTGTTGCTGAGGAGGCGCGAGCAGCGGCTGCGGCATTGGCAGTTGCAGATGCTACTGCTAAGGCCGCAGTGACTGACTTCTTGGATCCTGATGCTGGAGAGGGCCACCCGGCGCCCTTCGACCCGCAAACCTACGCTCCTCTACCTCATCGCGTGGTTCCACGTAGGATGAGACGCTACGAGCCTCCAGATGACGTGGTTGCTGCCGATGTTCTTCTGCGAGAGCCTGATCACCACATGTCTCGTTGACGCCCATCGGTAAGTATCCTATTCCTACTGTTTCAATACCAAAGCATGGAATATCAAACATAGAAGCATGTTTAGGATATCCCATATGATGATGTGATTTGATGATGATGATGATTTATTGTGATGTGTTTGAATGATTTTGATGTGGATGATGATTGGGATTTGAACTTAGCATAAGAACTTTTGCGATGGAGATTAAAATAGTAGGGATACTAGGATTTTTAAACAAATAAAAGAGTCGATTATTTAGCGAAAATCACAAAGTAAAAGGTTTAAGTTTTTATTGTTATTTTTGAGAAAAACACAAATCTTGGGGGGGAATCTTTGTTTTAATATTTTTTTTTGGGCATGAAAACTAAAAGGGGTAATTTTTATAAAAAATTCTAAAATTAGAGGCGATCTTGTCAAAAAAAAAATCTAAAAATTAGGGTAAAGGGATTTAAGGGGGTGCTAAAGATTTTTAGGAAATTTTCAAAAGTCCTGGAAAATTAAGGAAAATTTTTTAGAATTTCCTAGGGAATTTTTGGAAAATTTAGGAAAAATTTTAAGAAATTTGGAAAACCCTAGAAAGTTAAGGAAACTTTAAAAAAACCTAGGAAAAAGTAGGAATATTAAAGAAAATTTTGAAGAATCCTAAAAAAATTCTAAGAAAATTTAGGAAAATCCTGAAAAAACTAAGAAAATGTTAGAAAATTCTAAAAATCTTTAGGAAGATTGGGGAAAATTTTTAAGGACTCCTAGAAACACTTTCAAAAATTCTAAAAATTGAGAAAATTATTTTTAAAAAATTAGGGCAAAAAAAAGAGGGCAAAACACAAGGTTTTTTTTTTTTTTTTTTAAAGGTAGAGACTTGAATTTTCATTTTCATAAGGGAGATTTTCTTTTTCGGGGCTAATTATGAAGAAAAAAATCTAGAATTTTAGAGGAAATTTTGTCAAAGATCCTAAAATTTGGGGCAAAGATTTTTTATTTTATTTGTATATA
>JAULJZ010095849.1:0-33606 GCA_032270985.1 Heliamphora pulchella
AAAGAAAAGGAAAGATAGAATAAGTGCTAAAAGAGAAATTATACTAATATTGAGAGAAAAGAAAAAGAAAAGAAATGCTAACAAAAAGAAAAGAAAAGACATGTTGGTATTAAAAATTAACTAATATTAAAAAAAATACTAAATGAAACATTTATAAGGAAGCAAAGAAGATAAAATACTAGAAAAAGAAACTACATTAATATGAAAAATGAAAGCTATAACAGAGATACTAAGCTAAAAGAAAATGGAGTATTAAATTAATATTTACAGGAAAAGAAAAGAAAATGAAATAGAATGCTAGGGCATTAAATTAGCATAAAAGAAAAGAAAAAGAACAGAAATAAAATGTTGGATTTAAATGGGTATAATATTGACGATTATAGCTATTTTAATGTAAGTGTTTTGAATTACAACAATATCGACATTATTTTTGTCGTATCGTTTAATTATATTAGCACTAATTTGATGCATATATTAAAGAAAACGACAATGTGCTTAGTGTGATTGTGTTAATTAAGCAACAGATTAAAGAATTAAACTAAATAAAGGTAATTAAATATGGACAAAATTAACTGTGTAAACAAGAATGAGTACTTGCACTGAAATTAAATGTAACCCGATCACCCCAAAAGAGAGAGAATAGGGCTAGAAGGATCAGAGATCCAAACAAGGTACGTGAATTGTGGAATCCTCAAGTCGGGAATGTGCTCCAATGGGCCAATCCTCGGGTAAGGATCCAAGCAAGACTTCAACGTAGGTCGGAGGTTCGGCAGGGTTTCGACGTCGAGGCTCGGGATCGCTCGGTATATCGGCAGAGTCTCTCTCACTCAAAATTTATACTGAAAACGTATGATGGGGTACGGTATTTATAGAATTCTTCAACCAATGAGATGTTGCCACGTTTTGGGACACGTCAGGCTATTTGGAGTTGGCGGTCGCCATGATGCAAGTTGGTGGTCGCCATGATGCAAGTTAGCGATCGCCATGTTTTTGAAAGATTCCACAAAGTTCTATGGCAGTTGCCACAATGGGGGTTGGCGATCGCCATAATGAAAGGTGGTGGTCGCCACTTTTGGCTAAGGTTTCTACAAAGTTCTATGGCGGGCGCCATAAAGAGAGTTGGCGGTCGCCTTACTTGGGCAGCAAGTTTTGATGATTCGACAAAATTTTATTGGTTTGAAGGTCCCGGGTTCTTATACCGAGCTTGGATCACTTCCCGAGGATTGTATCGAGGTACTAATTCACCTGTTTTCATCATCGGATTCGCCTAAGATTAAGTAGGGTCAAATTGGGGTGTCTACACCCCACGTCCCCCAAAAATCTGCCCACATGCATATCTAACCCCGATCATGCATCCAAAGCATATAAAAATATGCTATCACATAAACACAAAACGCGCGTCGAAAAATGCCGAAAAAGAAAACGGGTCAGGGTCTCACAGATCAGTATAATTCCTTGGTTATATGATTTCTAAGGATGGGATCTCAATTAACAAATTCATGGTCGAACTTGTCAGACAGTGACCACAGCCAAACACTCTCTTTGTTATATGCAGTTTTCATGGATTTACAGCTTTTTATCATTGATTCATTCCCCATTTCAGCACCACCATGGCTCATATAACAAATTGCGTAAGGGGAGGCAAGTTTACGTGGATAGAAGAAGCATCTAAAGCCTTTGCAAAGATCAAGAAGAAGCTAACCTCTGCCCCAATGCTGATTTTATGAGATTTTTCACAACCTTTTGAGCTGCATTACGATCCATCGAAAAACTGAATGGCATTAAGCTGAGATATAGCACTTATAATTTGGAATTCCTAATAATCCTATAGTCCTTCAAGCATTGGTATCACTACTTGATTCACGATGATTTTATCTTATATTCAAATCACAACACTTTGAAGTATCTTAATAGCTAAGACAAGTTGTTCGACCAACATGGCAAGTGGTTTGCTTACATCCAACAATTCTCATTCACTATCAAGCATAAGTCTGGGGCCTTGAATCGGGTAGCTGATGCCCTTAGCCGCCGAGCTTCCTTTCTTACACTTATGCGTAAAAAGGTACTGGGTTTTGATGGTTTTCAAAAATTATTAGTGGTTGATCCATTCTTTTCTAGTATATTAGACAGCTTGTCCGATGGCACAGTATCTAATTATCACATTCAAGATGGCTTCCTGTTCAAAGGGAACCAATTGTGCATTTTAGATTCCAGTTTGAGATTGCAATTCAAAAAAGAGTTACATAATAAAGGTCATGTGGGAGGGACAAGTCCTATGAATTAGTAGCTGCCTCTTATTATTTGCCTTCTTTGAGGAGAGAAATTTATAAATTCGTGAAGGGTTATCATATTTTTCAGGTGTCTAAAGGAGTTGCTACTAATCCTGTACATGCCTTTTCCGATTCCTACTCAGCAATGGTATGGCGTTAGGATGGATTTTGTGTTGGGTCTCACTCATACCCAACGTGCTCATGATTTACACCATGCAAGAAGCCAATAGATGCAGTGAAGGTGACCCAAATGTACTTTCAAGAAGTCTACAAGTTGCATGGGTTACCTAGTTCAATTGTCTCTGACAGAGATACAAGCTTTTTAGGGCACTTTTGGCACTGTTTGTGGAAGATGGCTAATATGAAATTGGATTACAGTAGTGCCTATCACCCTCAAACTAACGATCAAACTGAAGTGGTCAATTGATCATTGGGTAACCTACTGCAAAGCTTAATTCAAGACCATGTCAAGTTGTGGGATCTCAAATTATGCCAAGCAAAATTTTTCTTTAATCATTCAATTAATCGCAACACTGGTTTTTGTCCTTTTTAGATTATGTATGGAATTATCCCACGCTCCCCCCTTGATCTTGCACCAGTTCTTGATATGAAACGCATCCATGTCAAGGTAGAGAATTTTATTGATCAGTTGCTACTAGTTCATAAGGCCACATAACTGAAGTTAGAAGAGAGCACTAGAAGATATAAGGAGCGAGCTGACAAAAAGCGACGCTTTGTCGAATTCGAAGTAGATGACTTTGTATATGTTATCATTGTTAGAATTGTTTTCTAAAAAAACTATATATTAAATTTTTGTATTTATTTTTATTTATTAACAAAAATTATTTTTCTATTGTAATAAAAATCTATATGAGCACTGTATGCATTTCATTAATTATTTAATATTGTGCATAGATGTCTTTTATTCTAAATAATAGTTAATCTGATGTGTAGAGTTCGGCTTATACACAAAAGACCAAATTATCAGTTCTTGTAGAATATAAATTTATGGTTCACAATCTTATATAGAATTGGAATCACCAGCGATAGGGTTATAGTATAATATTTTAGTAGATTTATCTTGATTACGGAAAATAGTAATTATTTCGATAATTGTTCCAACTCATTATACTAGTACATTTTGTGTATATTAAACAGGATCACATTAGAGTAATTTATTTTATATTGAGTATATAAATTAATTTTTATCCCATAGTTATTATAAGTGCTTATGCTCATAATTCCTAAATAATTATTAGACACGTATATTTAAGGTTCATTATTTTGATTCATTAGAGGGTGTAATCTTTTACGAATCTATAATCCTAATGAGTTAGATAATGGTATTACATATATGGTGGTTATTAATTATTAACGAAATTCACATTCCGGCAAGGGATTGATGATACACCCTTAAGGAAGCTTATAAATTTAATTATATCAAACCCTGCAGGTGAATTTTATAATCCGACATATTAAATAAGTTAAGCGGAAGGTCTTAAATAAATATGAAAGAGGTCGATTAAATATAATTGTTAGTAATTTAATTTAATCGATGAGTATCTGTAATCTTAACGTAAAAAAAATAATAAGTATTTAATAATAGGAGCTCGAATAATCAGTTTTGAGAATAGGAGTGGGAGTGTAACACATGTGAAGGATCTTCACTGTATCAAGAATCTTCACTGGATGCTCCTCATAAGTGGCATCCTCATCAACCCGCAATTCAGCCCAATCTAACACATGTGAAGGATCAGGCTCGTACCTTCGAAGCATAAAAATGTGAAACATGTTATGCACAGATGCTAACTGAGGTGGCAAAGCCAAATGATATACGACCTCTCCAACTCTGTCGAGGATCTCAAATGGTCTAATGAAGCGCGGTGATAGCTTCCCGCTACGATCAAACCTCATCAAACCTCTACGTGGTAAAACCTTCAGGGACACATGATCCCCCACTACAAACTCGAAAGGTCGCCTCCTCTGATCTGCATAACTCTTCTAGCAGCTCTGAGCTGTCATAAGGCGTTGGTGTATCACAGCAACCTTCTCTGTCGTCTCCCATACCATGTCGGGTCCCAAGACTGTGGTCTCTCCCACATCTGTCCAATATAAGGGCGATCTACACGGTCTATCGTACAAAGCCTCATACGGTGCCATCCCAATATTGGTCTGATAACTGTTGTTGTATGTAAACTCTGCCAATGGTAGATGATCCTCCCAAGAACCTCTAAAATCAAGAACACAAGCACTTAGCATATCCTCCAGAATCTGTATGGTCCTCTCTGACTGACCATCCGTCTGGGGGTGAAAAGCAATACTGAACATCAAGATCGTCCCCAAAGCCTCTTAAAGACTGCCAAAAGCGCGATGTGAAGCGCGAGTCTCGATCAGAAACAATAGATACTGGTACTCCATGCAACCAGACTATCTCTCTGATATACAATTGACTTAGTCTATCCACTGGATCCTTCACGCGGATGGGGAGAAAGTGTGCAGACTTCATCAACCTATCGACCACAACCCACACGGCGTCGTGTCCCCTAGGTGATCGAGGAAGTCCTGACACAAAGTCCATCGTGACGTGCTCCCACTTCCACTCTGAGATCGATAATGGCTGCAACATACCCGCTGGCCTCTGGTGTTCTACCTTCACCTTCTGACAGGTAAGGCATCGAGAAATAAACTGGATCACGTCTCTCTTCATTCCCGTCCAACAGAACTGACGACGTAGGTCATGAAACATTTTTCGTGCCTCCTGGATGCACAGCAAGGCAAGAATGATGACATTCACGTAGTAGATCAACTCGACGTGACTTTGGCACAAATAACCTCCCAGCCAAGTTCAGACTCTGATCTGAACCCACAATCCATCTTGCTTTATCTTCTCCACTAGCAACGCAATCTCGTTTCGTCTGAGCCTCTTGATCCGTCAACTGGACCTCTAGCACACGTGCTATCAACGCTGGTCGAGTAACTACTGAAAATAAGGTGACACCCATCGTTGTCTCTTCAAGGCATAGATCAAACTCTCCAATCTCTCCAAGCATGTCCCACTCACGTATTGCCACTGAAGCTAACGATCCATGAGACCTCATACTGACAGCGTCGGCCACAACATTGGCCTTCCCTGGATGATACTGCAAGTCAAAATAATAATCCTCCAACAACTCCATGCATCATCGTTGGCGCAAGTTCAGGTCTTTCTGTGAAAACAAGTATTTTAAGCTCTTGTGATCGGAGAAAACCTCAAAATGATCACCATACAGATAGTGATGCCATGTCTTGAAGGCAAAGACCACGGCTGCCAACTCCAGATCGTGTGTCAGGTAGTTCTTCTCGTGCATCTTCAACTGCCGAGAATCGTAGACTACAACCTTTCCTTCCTGCATCAAAACACAGCCTAAACCGTCGTGTGATGCGTCACAGTACACTGTATACCCCAAGCCTCGCTCTGAAATAATCAACACTGGCACGCTAGTCAACCTCTTCTTCAGCTCTTGGAATGTCGACTCACAGAATTCACTCCAAACAAACACAACTCCCTTCCGCGTCAGACGCGCCATTGGTGCAGCAAGTCTCGCAAAATCCTTCACAAACCGCCGATAGTAGCCTGTTAGACCCAGAAAACTGCAAATCTCAAAGGCATTCTTCGATCGCTCCCAATCCATCACTGCATCTGTCTTTGACGAATCCACTGCTACTCCATCTGTCGGCACTACATGTCCAAGAAACCTCACTTCAGACATCCAAAACTCGCACTTCTCGAACTTCGCATATAAGTGATGTTCTCTCAAAGTCTGTAGCGTGATCCGCAGGTGATCCTCATGTGCCACCCTAGTGGGTGAGTTGATGAGAATATCATCCACAAACACTCATAGTGACCGAACGAGTCAGACCGAACGGCATTACCAAAAACTCATAGTGACCATAGCGAGTCCAGAAGGCAGTCTTCACTATGTCTTCGTCCCTAATCCTCAACTGGTGGTACCCCGATCTCAGGTCAATCTTTGAGAAGCAGCTCGAACCCTTTAGCTAATCAAACAAATCATCTATCCTCAGCATTGGATACTTGTTCTTTGCTGTCACCTGATTCAGCTTCTGGTAGTCGATACACAATCGTAAAGATCCATCTTTCTTCTTAGCAAAAAGAGCAAGAGCTCCCCACGGCAAAGTACTCGGACGTATAAATCCCCTGTCTAGCAACTCCTGAAGCTGTACCTTGAGTTCACGCAACTCAGCGGGTGCAAAACGATAAGACGGTATAGAAATGGGAGCTGCTCCAGGAACTAGATCAATAGAGAACTCTACCCCGCGGCTCGGTGGTAACTTAAACAGATCTTTAGGGAAGACATCTAGATAGTCGCAAACCACCGGAGGTAACTCTCCTCGAACTTTAACCTCTTCATCCAACATGAGGGCTGCAAAGAGGAAACCCAGGTTGCCCAGGTTCCGCACAGCGCCTGGCATAGTCATCAAACCCTTATCCCAGTCTCCCAAAAACAAAAACAATCTCCTGCCGATGTACAAATCGTTGCCCTCTGTCGATCGCAATCGATAAAGGCATGATAGGTGGTCAGCCAATCCGTCCTTAGGATGACGTCAAACGTGGTCATGTCTAGAATGATAAAGTCGAACTCTAAACAACAACCAGCGACCTCCATACGCAGGATCTACAAACAAGACTCAACGTCACACTCCCACTGACTGGGGTCCCATACTCAAAACACTACACAACCAGTCCTTTTCTAGCCCCAAAGCAGATGCAAAAGAAGATGATATAAACGAATGTGATGCTCCCGTGTCGAAAAGGACACTGGCCCATGATCTATAGACTAGAAGAGTACCTCTAATCATGGAGGTGGTAGCAGCAGCATCGGGTATAACCGGTGCTCTAGATGACCTGGGATCTGGAAGAACGTAAGCTCTGGCCTGTCTACTGTGGCCCTGAACTGTCGACTGTCTACTTGATTGTACTGAAGCGTCCCTTTTAGCAAACTGAGATAGTTGACGTCCCTAGGCGGATGAAGTGACAAGTGCTCCAGCTGTACTCTGCATGCTCCATCCTCTAGGATAGTCTCAACGGATGTGCCCAGACTGGCCGCACTCAAAACATACCCTTACGCCTGCTACTGCGATGTGCCTGAACAGGCGTTGAACTCCGACATTTTGCCGCACAATGCCCTGGCCATTGGCATCTATAACAAACAGGCTCTCTACGCTCTGACTTTCCCGTTGAAGCTACGGGAGACATGGATGCAGGAG
Organism: Heliamphora pulchella; assembly: GCA_032270985.1. NCBI lineage: Eukaryota > Viridiplantae > Streptophyta > Magnoliopsida > Ericales > Sarraceniaceae > Heliamphora > Heliamphora pulchella. The sequence goes on from JAULJZ010095849.1 coordinate 7,536, forward strand.
ACTGTGGTGGATACGACCCCACCGGATGAGAAACCAGACCAGATATTTGTCGACGCTTATTTTTCCTGCGTTCTTGACTCTGTGTACGTCCCCCGTCTTGCTGTTGACCTCTACTATCTCTATCTCTATGCGTCTCGTTCAGAGTGTCTTCCACCTTCATGGCGGTCTCCACCAACTCTATAAAAACTTGCATCCTAAATGCAGCCACTCTGTCACGGATAGTAGGCCTTAAACCCCTCTCGAACCTCTTCGTACGGAACTCATAAGTGGGCAGAATCTCCTGTGTAAACCGGGTCAGGCTAGTAAACTTTGCCTCATACTTAATCACATTCATTGTCCCCTGCGCCAGAAAAAGGAAGTCCTCTCTATAGCAATCCCTCAATGTCGCTGGAAAGATTTCTCCAGAAATACCATCGTGAATGCCTCCCAAGTGTCTCCAAGTGTAGTCTTGGCAAACTTCCACCACATGTGTGCACTCCCTCTTAGCTGGAAGGCAGCAAGCAAAACCCTTAGATCGTCTTCCTCTATCTGAAGCGTGTCCAGAATCCTGGTGACTAGCTCCAACCATTCAGTGGCAACCATGGTGTTAGGATCCCCATAAAAGGTAGGAGGATCCAGACGGCAAAACTCGCGCATCGCGACCGTCGCCCGTCGGCTCAGGTACACTCTCCCTTCCCTAGTGGCCTCAGCCAGTTGTTGGATGGAGCCGACCATCTCACGCAATAGATCTCCCTCGTCAACATGTCCGTGGGGTGCATTAGCATCCCCAACATCTGGGACAGGAACGTTCCTTCGGCCAGAACCACGGCCACGACCTCAACCTCCCCGCGTGGACATAATGCTAAACGAAAGCAATATAACAGGATAAGCATCCATACAACATGTTATTGCCAACGTAAAAGATAGATCACATATAAGCATGCTAACATATAGCCACTTAGATCATGTCAACACATCTCACATACCGAGGAGAACCAATAAGAAAGACTCGTCCATTTGCATAGCCCACTTAGATTTCTAGCTAGAAATCACGTCGGCGAAACACGTCTCTAACATGGCTCCCAAGTTTGTTAATCCAAACGCCCGAAGGCAAGACTAATCAATCTTAAGGTCCAACCTCCATACCCACGTATACACAATCATCATGCTACACAGGCTATCATGCTTATGCAAAAAACCTCTTGAACACATGCAATCAAGCACACATACATCCTCACAAGGTGATGTACTCTCTTTTCCATGGCTTTTAGGTATTCGAACTCAGAGCTCTGATACCAAGTTGTCACGCCCCAACACTAGGATCATGCAAAAGCCCACCAAAACACCATTTATGAAAATAGGGTTTACAGTTGTAAAACCATCAACTCTAAAATATGTAACATTTGGATAAAGAAACCCCACAGTTCAACTCTCATAAACAGTAAATATGCAATCTCATACATAAATAAGTATATCGCCTCAAGACATACAAACTCGACTTCTAAAACAGGCATCACATGTAAAAGTACATGCATCAAAACAGGAAAACTACAGCAAGCTCTCCATCACCACAAGCATCTAGGACAACTCCGTATGATCACTTGAAAATGTTTTTACAGTAAAATACCACACTGTGAACCGAAGACCAATAGAAAGTAGACAATAAAGCTGTAAAGCAGGCTATGCAATCATACTCACATAAGCTCAATCACAAGAACTAAAAGGTTTTCCTCTCAAAAAAACCATCAGTTTTCCATCCTTGAAACTATGCATATCATCTTCACAGATATCATGCCACAATTAAGGGAAAGTAGTAATAAAACAGTATTCTCCACTCTGGTCACACAGCTGAGGAGAAAAAGATAAAATGTAATCCTATGTACCGACTCTGTCACACAGACAAAGGTAACAACTATAGACTCCTGCCCATTACCCTAGTCACCACTTAAGGCCTGCTCGGTAACGACAAGTTCTATACGGAGTTACGACGACGCCATTGATGGAGGCAACCGGCTTAATTTATGGGACTAGCCCGAAGGTACAAAGCACCTACTGCTTAATTTATGGGCCTGAAACCCGAGGGTCCAAAGCACCCACATATCGCCATTCACGGAGGCAACTGACTCAATTTACGGGGATTAACCCAAAGGTACAGAGCACCTACGCTGCACACATTTCCAGACTTCCACCGAAGAGCAATGTAAGCCCACATCCACATACCTACTGTCACGGTACATCTATGGAAAATATTTAAAAACTCAACCACAGCTCAACTACAAAAACCCGTAAAATTGTTTTACATCGCATGTATAAAATAGATCCAATCCATCCATATGGAGATCTATAAGCATGTAGCAACAGATTTCCAACAAAACTGAGATTCAACCCCAAGAGTGAGCTCCAAATCTCCACAAACATGTTTTTCATAAAAACATAACACCTCATTTTCAATTCTCCTTTTGAAAACCACGGATTTCAACACATCCGAATCATGTATAAAACCAAAAAAAGGCGTAAAATCCACTTTTACCCAAAACCAAGGTTTGAACATGAAAAATCACAAATCATGCATTTTCTACCCGGTGAAAACACATATAATTATATATAACACCTTTTTAACAATAGTAAGTCTAAGATCCTACCTCGGAGAGCTAAAAGCTCAACGTCTCAAAATTCAACCTTATCGGAACGAGAATCCGTCCAGATGGATACGAAGCCCACGTCGCCGACAGTAAGGATATGCTATTCGACCGTGAAAAACTAAGCCCGGGCCCTCCCAAAAGCTATAGAGAAGGTAGAGAAATGAAGAGAGAGAAGAGACATGTTTGAAAAAGATAGTTTGAGACTCAAAAAGATATTTTGTAGCCTTTATAGATTTTCGTGCCCAGGACCCACCGCTCGAGCGGACCCCTTGCCGACATAAGCTCTGCCACACCACCGCTTGAGCGCCCAATAACCGCTCGAACGGTTACCTCACGGACCAACACTCTGCCACCGCCCACTCGAGCGCGCTCCCCACCGCTCGAGCGGTCATCGTTGGGAGAAAAATCGTGCAAGGCAACCAAGCCAAACCCGGCATGCATAACAAGTATAACACCTATATAAAACATGCTATTCCATAACTAGAAACATAAGCCATACAACACAAAGATACATATACTGAAAGAAACACGTCAATATATATAAATATCTCAAAAAGAGACAGGTCTGGGTCTCACAAGTTACTTGCATCACTTCTCTTCAAAGTTGTGTCCATGTTTACTTGAGTCGTTCTTTATTGTGGGTGTGGACAAGGTCGAGTTTATATATTCAACACTTTGGGTAATTGTTGTTTTATCTTACTAACTTCTGAAATCGATTATTACATAATTTTCGAAGACCACGTCGTATGTCCGTGGCGCGAAAGTTGTTTGACTAGTGTTAACCTAAAAGTTCTTATCCTTCAAGCGTACCCTTTCCTTACGTATAACTTAGAGCTTGCAAATGCGGCGTACCTCTGATCATCAATGCATACTCCTTTTTCTCTGGTGAAGGGAGAACACTCCATTCATCGCTCTCTAGTTGGTCAGGTTGCACCACCTTCCCAAACCATCCGTTCCTTGTTGAAGTTGAATTTCTCGATATTCGTAGTCTTGCTTTCGTCGGTGAATATTGTAGTTTCTTTCCCTTGGTAGCAGACATTGAAACTTTTTATGTCTGGATTTATTGCAATTAAGATAGACTATTGGGTCCATCTGTTCTCTCTCTTGTTGTTCTTTCCAGCAAGCTTATGAGTACGGCTTGATAGGAACGAACCACATTTTATTCTTCAATGATTTTCCCTTACAAGAGTTATTCTTCAAGCTGCATGCAGACGATCCTTCCCCAAATTGATGGCTTCAGGCCCCACTCAATCTTTTATGCCTTTGACTCTTCGTCTAGTATAATGGCTACAGCAAAGTGGCTCTACTCCTCGAAGCGATTAGTGTATTGGGTTACTGTCATCGATCCTTGTTTAAGTTCTAGAAATTTTTTGAAATGTCCCTGACGGAGGGAAGCGAAAAATACTTCTCCAAAAACAACCCTTCGAACTGATCCCATGTTAAGGCTGCCATGTCTTGGGTGTTGTCGATCATAGACCACTGATGGTCCGCTTTTCCTTGTAATAGGTGAGCAGCTAAAGCTTCCCGATCCACCTCAACTTGAACTCCCATTGAGTTGAATAACTTCTTGATGGCCCTCAGCCACTCCTCGGCCACTTAATCTTGCAATCCGTCGTGGCTTAGTGGTTAAATCTTCATCAGACTTTAAACGTTCGTTGTTATGGTCAAGTTTCTTTGTTCTTAGACAGTGATGGCAGAATATGGATTCTAACGTTTGATGAGAAGGTCAGCGTGAGTATCGATGCACGCGAATGTACCTCCTTTTTCTTACGTAATAAGTTAAATGTCTTAAGCTCGACGTTGCCTCTCGTCTTTTGTTTTCCCTACTGGCAGTATAAACTTTTGTTCCTCAGTCTTTCGGATGGGTGGGTTAGCTATGAACTGGTCTAGAGAATTTGCAACTTTGTCATGTGGTGATGTCGTAGGCTCCCAGTGCAAAATTGTCATCTTTGACAGTAGATCCTTGATGGCATAGTTCAATTCGTTGGAGCCTCCGAATGAGACATAATATCCTAACGACTACCATTACTCGCCTATCTACTAGGTAAGGTCAACCAAGGACAGATAAAAATATGCGTGGGGTTTAATAAGGATAGTCAGCTCAATTTTACTGGTTTAAAGGAAGGCGATCATAAGGCGGTGAATAGGTAAGCATTTAGCTGAAGATTTCGAATGACATACTAGGTTGTATGAGATATAGTTGAGGCTAAAACGGCTAAGAGAAGGTGAACAGGTTCTTTACCAAGATTTAATGGGAAAAAATAAAATTTTTCCATGATGGTTCAAAAGATGGATTAGATTAGGACAAGGGGGTCATGGCTAAAGCAATCACCTTTGACCAAGATTGAGAAGTCAAGTTGAGGCTTAGATGCATTAGAGATAAGAAATCAACAACTAATGAACATTACAAAAAGGGATGTTCTTGTGACCAATTTATGCAACATCATATCTTAACAAAAGATATGTTTAAGCAATGGGTAGTTTAACTAGATATTTGTCCTGAAATTACGTCTGCTTAACATACTTCAATTCAAGCATCCAAGTCGACTCCCCAGGCTGGGATTTAACAATTCACAAAATTACTTCACTCGAATCTAGTATTAAAGTCAGGGGAAGAAAAATGGTGGCAGAGAATCTTAGCAATATCGAATGTTCGAGGCTAAAGGAATAATATTGAGTTTTACGAATAAAGAGTTGGTTCAAGGATAATGACTTGAATTGAAGGACAATTAAATGCGAATACTAGTCATCATCTAGGCATGGCTCAACAATGAAAACTCAAAGATAAGGGTATTTTCTAGGGTAAAATTCTCGATAGGGTTACCAACAAGACTTGGGTGCAGAAGGGTTACCTACGAACGATACTGGACAGCATGATAAGGACTGATGTTATTAGAAGGAAGGATAACCAAAGAATCTCAACCGGGAATAAAAGTTTATACAAAGACTTGGGGTAAACGAGAAAAAAACTTATAAGGATGAAGTTATGGGGTTCTAACAGTTGAGGTGATATTTGAAACTTCTCCTAGTACGTACTCCCGTCTATCCCCTTTAAAATAAGATAACTTGTTACATGAATCTCTGATCTCCGTTCTTTGATCTCGATGCTCTTACTAGTCCTTCGTATGTAGATTCCTTGTTGCTCTCGGACTCAGTAGTGTCCTGACGCGACTCGCTATAAGACATAGACATAACAGATTTTAGTTCTTATAATGTATAAATGATAATAATAATTAATACAACGCATCCTACAGAGCTTTTACGTGATAGAACGCATGGTTTCCTATAACCCAAGGCTTAAAGGTTCACTAAACCTAGGCTCTGATACCAACTGTGAGGCCCTGTCTTCCGGGCACGTCGGGACATACATAAGTATAGATAAAGAAAATATTCTAGCCATTCATTCATATTTAGATATTAAAAATATTACATCATTAAGAGTTTTGAACTGATCAAAAATACATAACGTTTACAATTTCGCAAAAGATTAACAAAATCTTCCAATGAGCACGTGAAAACTGAACAAAAAGAATAAAATGTGAAAACTTAATTCTTCAACTAGCATTATTGGGGTCTGCTAGCTCCTTCCACTCACCCTGTTCTTCAATTCTGTCTTCTTCTTTGGGAGCGAATTCCTTAAAGAACTCTTCATACTCACATGCAGCACGAATGCCATGAGCCAAAATCTAGAAGAAAACTTCCTAAATCTTCTAACCAAACTCTCAGCAAAATATTCTACAACGCATATCATATAACACCTAGTACAATTTAAAGTCAAGGAGACAGACAAATTTGATAATTATAGCATGGTATTCATATACAAGAACAAGTTTACAAGTATGTGATGCGATGCAAGTGCCTAACCCAACATTCATCCAAAAATAAAAACATGAGTTCCACGCTGGGAATCTCCAAAGTAGACTTTATAGGTAATTGATCACCAAACCTATCATTGCTTCGTTGCAAATACTAAATTCATCGCCGGACTTCATGCCACAGCTGTTTTACTGCTAAAGGGCACTGATGTGGGGTCGAGTGCCACTTAGGAACTTATTATTATTGCCGTGATGGGACTTTATTATTATTGCATTAGGGACTAATTGTCATCGCTGTGATGGAACTTATTGTCATTGCCGTGATGGACTTTATTTGCATTGCATCAGGAACTTATTGTCATCACCGTGATGAGACTATTGTCATCGCCGTGATGAACGTATTATAAGGTTACCGACATTAAGACCAGGATGCTCGCTTGGTATCAACCCAAAGTCTAAATTACCAAAACTAGAATGCTAGTGACGAACTCGTGGTGACCAACACTATTTATAAATAACAAATCATTCTTTTTGAACACCAGGAACATACCAGAGGTGCTCAGAGTGAATATATCCCAAAACAGTTGCAAAAATGACTACCAGGGATGCCCTAGACTAGGAGCCAAGAAAAAGAACAATTTTAATATATCCCAGCCCACAATGGTAGATACGGAAAGGACTTCAATAAGCTAAAATGCATATGTGACAATGCCTATGAGGTACAATATGCATCTCATGTACAACTATTTATAGCATGGCATCTAACAAAGGTATAGTTCATGGTACAACTCACTAAAGCATGAAGTACAAGTACATGAAGCACAAGTTATAATTCACAAGTCATGGATTGAACTTAACGGCATGGATTCTAATTATTAAATAATTATTTTCATACACCAATCATCCAACATAATTTAATTAAGGTCCATATTTTAAATCCCATAATATAACATGCCGCTATACACTTAACCAAATTAAGGTAAATATTCAAGTGTCAAATAAAAAAGCATAACAGTGCTTTGGAGTACCTAGATATGGAGTTAAGTTCTAATTTTTGGAACTTAACTCAAGCTCCCATGTCGCTTCCTTAATTCCGTGATGAAGCCATAAGACCTTGACATAAGCAATTGTTCGGGCTGCCCCGCAACACTTGCTCATTTGTATCAAGAATCCTCATTGGATGCTCCTCATAGGTCGCATCCTCATCAATTCGCAGCTCAGTCCAATCTAACACATGTCAACGATCAGACTCGTGCCTCCGAAGCATAGAAAAGTGGAACATGTTATGCACAGATACTAACTGAGGTGGCAAAGCTAAACGATAAGCAATCTCACCAATCCTATCGAGGATCTCAAATGGTCCAATGAAGCGTGGCGATAGCTTCCCGCTACGACCAAACCTCCCACGGCAAACTCCAAAGGTCACCTCTTCTGATCTGCATAACTCTTCTGGCGGCTCTGCGCTGTCACGAGGCGCTGGCGAATCACTGTAATCTTCTCCGTCGTCTCCCGTACCTTGTCGGGTCTCAAGATTGTGGTCTCTCCCACATCTGTCTAACACACGAGTGATCTACATGGTCTACCATACAAAGCCTCTTACAGTGCCATTCCAATACTGGACTGATAGCTGTTGTTGTATGCAACCTCTGCCAACGGTAGATGGTCCTCCCACAAACCTCTGAAATTAAGGACACAAGCTCTCAACATATTCTCTAGAATCTGTATAGTCCTCTCTGACTGGCCATCCGTCTGCAGGTGAAAGGCAGTACTGAACATCAAGTTCGTCCCCAAGGCCTCTTGCAGGCTCTGCCAAAAGCGCAAAGTGAAGCGCGGGTCTCTATCAGAAATAATAGACAATGGCACTCCATGCAACCGGACTATCTCTCTGATATACAAGTGACTCAGTCTATCCATCGAATCCCTCACTTGGATGGAGAGAAAGTGTGCAGACTTTGTCAACCTATCAACCACAACCCATATGGCATCGTGTCACCTAGGTGACCAAGGAAGTCCTAACACAAAGTCTATCGTGACATACTCCTACTTCCACTTTGATATAGGCAAGGACTATAGCAATCCTGCCGGCCTCTGGTGTTTCGCCTTTACCTTCTGACAGGTAAGACACCGAGCAACAAACTGGATCACATCTCTCTTCATACCTGTCCAACAGAATTGACGGCGTAGGTCGTGATACATCTTTGTGCCTCCAAGATGCACGGCAAGACGAGAATGATGACACTCACGTAGAAGATCAGCTCGGCATGACTCTGGCACCAACAATCTCCCAGCCAACCTCAAACTCTGATCAGAACCTACAATCCATCCCGCGGTATCCTCTCCGCTAGCAACACATTCCCGTATCATCTTAGCATCCTGGTCTGTCTGCTGCACCTCTAGCACACGTGCAATCAAGGCAGGTTGTGAAACTACAGAGAACAAAGTAGCACCCGTCGTGGTCTCCTTGAGGCAAAGATCGAACTCCCCAATCTCTCCAAGCATGCCCCACTCACGTATTACCACAGAAGCTAACGACCCATGAGATCTCCTACTGAGCGCGTCAGCCACAACATTGGCCTTCCCTGGATGATACTGCAAATCAAAATCATAATCCTCTAACAACTCCATCCATCTTCGTTGGCGCAAGTTCAGGTCCTTCTGCGAAAACAAATATTTCAAACTCTTGTGATCGGAGAATACCTCGAAGTGCTCCCCATACAGATAGTGACGCCATGTCTTCAAAGAGAAGACCACGGCTGCCAACTCCAAGTCATGTGTAGGATAGTTCCTCTCATGTGTCTTCAACTGCTGAGAACCATAGGCTACAACTTTTCCTCCCTGCATCAAAACACATCCAAGACCGTCATGTGATGCATCACAGTACACAGTATATCCTAAGCCTCACTCTGGGATAATCAACACAGGTGCGCTAGTCATCCTCGTCTTCAGCTCCTGAAATGCTGACTCACAGGACTCACTCCAAGCAAACACAACTCCCTTCCGCGTCAGACGCGTCATCGGTGTGGCAAGTCTCGCAAAGTCCTTCACAAACCGCCGATAGTAGCCGGCTAAACCCAAAAAATTACGTATCTCAAAGAGACTCTTCGGTCACTCCCAATCGGTCACAGCATCAGTCTTTGACGAATCCACAGCTACCCCGTCTGTCGACACTACGTGTCCCAGAAACCTCACCTCAGACATCTAGAACTCGCACTTCTCGAACTTCGCATACAAGCGATGTTCTCTCAGAAGCTGTAGAACGATACGCAAGTGATCCTCGTGTGCCTCTCTAGTGGGTGAATATATCATAATATCATCCACAAACACCACTACAAAACTATCTAAGTAAAGATGAAAGATCCGGTTCATCAGACCCATGAACGTAGCTGGTGCGTTCGTCAAACCGAACGGCATAACCAGAAACTCGTAGTGACCATAGCGAGTCCAGAAAGCAGTCTTCGCTATGTCCTCGTCCCTAATCCTCAACTGATGATATCCTGATCTCAAGTCAATCTTGGGGAAGCAATTCGAACCCTTCAGTTGATCAAGTAAGTCATCTATCCTCGGCATCAGATACTTGTTCTTCACTATCACCTGATTTAGTTTCCGGTAATCGATACACAAACGCAAAGATTCATCCTTCTTCTTAGCAAAAAGAGCAGGCGCTCCCCACGACGAAGTACTCGGGTGTATAAACCCCCTATCAAGTAACTCCTGCAACTGCACCTTGAGTTCACGCAACTCAGCTAGTGCAAACCAATAAGACGGCACAGAAATGGGAGCAGCTCCTAGGACTAGATCAATAGAAAACTCAACCTCATGGCTTGGTGGCAACTCAAACAGATCATCAGGAAAAACATCAGGATAGTCGCACACCACTGGAGGTAACTCTCCTCGAACCCCTACCTCCTCATCTAACATGAGAGCTGAGAAAAGGAAACCCAGGTTGCCCTGGTTCCGCACAGCACTGGGCAAAGACATCAAACCCTCATCCCGGTCTCCCACAAAACAAAAATAATCTCCTACCGGTGTACAAATCGTCACCTTCCATCGATCGTAATTGATAAAGGCACGATAGGTGGTCAGCCAGTCCATCCCTTGGATGACATCGAACGCAGTCATGTCCAGAATGATAAAGTCAAACTCTAAGTAACGACCGGCGACCTCCAACACGCAGGATCTACAAACAAGACTTAACGTCACACTCCCACTGACTAGGGTCTCTACACTCAAGGTACTACCCAACCAGTCCATTTGTAACCCCAATGCAGATGCGAAAGCAGAAGATATAAACGAGTGTGATGCTCCAGTGTCGATAAGAACACTAGCCCATGATCTGAAGGCTAGAAGAGTACCTCTGATCATGGAGGTGGTAGCAGCAACATCGGGTACGACCAGTGCTCTAAAAGAACTCGGCTCTGCAAGAATATAAGCTCTGGCCGGTCCACTATGGCCCTGAACTGTAGACTGTCGGCCCGATTGTACTGAAGCTCCTCCCTCTGCAAAACAGGATGTCTGAGCTCTAGGCTGTGAATACATCTGTCTCCCCTAGCCTGATGGAATAGCTGGTGCTCCCGCTGTGCTCTGAATGCTCCCTCCTCTGGGGTAGTCCCTCCGGATATGCCTAAACTGGCCACACTCAAAACATACCACAGACTCCCTCTCCTGCGTCTGTGACTGCGACTATGCCTAAACAGGCGCTGGACTCCGACACTCAGCCGCACGATGCCCTGGTCGTCTGTATCTATAACAAACGAGCTCTCTCTTATCAGATCGTCCCGTTGAGGCTACGGGAGTCGTGGATGCAGAAGACTGTGGTTGATACAACCCCACTGGATAGGAACTCGGACCAGATGATCGTCGATGCTTGTTCTCCCTATGCCCCTGATCTTGTGTGCGTCCCCCACCTGGCTGACCCCAACTGTCTCTGTCTCTGCGCGTCTCATTCAGAGTATCCTCCACCTTCATGGCGGTCTCCACTAACTCTGTAAAAACCTGCAGCCTGAGTGCGGACTCTCTGTCTCGGATAGCGGGTCTCAAACCCCTCTCGAACCGCTTCGCACGGAACTCATCAGTAGGTACAATCTCCTGTACAAATCTGGATAGGCTAGTAAACTCAGCCTCATACTCCATAACAGTCATTGTCCCCTGAGTCAGGAACAGGAAGTCCTCTTTGTAGCGATCCCTCAACGTCGCTGGAAAGTATTTCTTCAGAAATACCTTCGTGAATGCCTCCAAAGTGCCCGCAACTGTAGTCCTGGCGAACTTCCACCACATATGCACACTCCCCCTCAGCTGGAAAGCAGCAAATGAAACCCGCAGATCATCCTCCTCTATCTGTAGAGTATCAAGGATCCTGGTAACCAACTCTAGCCATTTTGTGGCAACCGTGGGGTTGGGATCCTCAGAAAAGGTAGGAGGGCCCAGACGAAAAAACTCAAACATCGCGACCGTCGCCCTCGGATCAGGTACGGTCTTTCTCCCTCTAGAGGCCTCAGCCAGTTGCTGGATGGAGCCGACCATCTCACGCAACAGATCTCCGTCAGCAGGTCCTTGGGGTGCGTTAGCATCCCCAATATCTAGGACTGGAACGTCCCTTCGGCCAGATCCACAGCTACGGCCTCGACCTCGGCCTCGTCCTCCTAGCGTGGACATAACTCTATAAGAAAGCAATATAACAGGGTAAGCATCTATACAACATGTTATTGCTAACGTAAAAGACAGATAAGCATGCTAACACATAGCCACGTAATATCATGTCATCACATCTCACTTACCGAGAAGAACCAACAAGAAAGACTCATCACTCTGAACAACCTACTCAGATTCCTTGCTAAAAATCACGTCCGCAAAACGTGTCTCTAACACGACTCCCAAGTATGTGAATCCAGATGCCCGAAAGCAAGACTAATCAATCCTAAGGCCCAACCTCCATGCCTACGTAAACACATCAAGCTATCATGCTATGTTAGGAAAACGCTGTAATACATGCCATCAAGCACACATACATCCTCACAAGGTGATGTACCCTCTTTCTCATGGCTCATAGGTATTCGAACCCAGAGTTCTTATACCAAGTTGTCACGCCTCAACATCAGGGTCATGCAAAAGCCCACCCAAAAGGCAGTTTGAGAAAATAAGATTTGCAGTTGAAAAGGCCTCAACTCAAAAATAAACATCATTTGGATAAAAATTCCCACAGTTCAACTCTCATAAACTAAAAACATGCATCTCATACATGAATAAGCATATCGCCTAAAGACATACAAAACCAGCCATCACAGGCGTTACATGTAAAAGTACATGTGCAAACAAAAGGAAAAACTACAGCAAGTCTTCCATCACCTCTGCAACTAGGTCAACTCCACATGCTCACTTGAAAAGGTTTTACAGCAAAAATCCCACACCGTGAGCCGATGCCCAATAGGAAGAGACAGTAAAGTTGTAAAGCAGGCTATGCAATTATAAGCATACAGGCTCAACCACCGGAGCCAAAAATATTTTCTATCTTAAAACCACAAGTTTTCGTCCTTCAAACTATGCATATCATCCTAACAGATATTATGCCACAGTTAAGGAAAAGCAGTAATAAAACAGTAATCTCCACTCAGGTCACACAACTGAGGAGAAAGATGCAAATGAAATCATATGTACCGACTCTGTCACACAGACAAAGGTAAGAACTATAGACTCCTACCCATTACCCTAAACCTAGGTCACACAGACTAGCTTGGTAATGACAAGTTCTATACAGAATAACAATAATAACGCTATTAATGGAGACAACCGACTCAATTTGCGGGTATGAAACCCGAGGGTCCAGAGCACCCACACATCCCCATTCACGGAGGCAATCGACTCAATTTACGGGGATTAACCCAAAGGTACAGAGCACCTACATTACGCACGTTTCTGGACTTTCACCGAGGAGCACTACAGGCCCACATACAACCACACGCGCTATGTCACGGTACATCTATGGATAACATTTTAAAAACCCATAAAGCATTTATATAACACATGTAGAAAATGATCCAATCCATCAACCATGGAGATCAAAAACCATTTCTAGCAAAATGTTTAAGAGTTGAGACTCAACCCCGCAGGTTAGCTCCAAACCTCTAAAAAGCACTTTTCACCATTTTTCCAAAACACCTCGTTTTCAACCTCCCTTTGAAAACTACGGATATCAACATACCCATATCATGAGATAAACCGAAAAAGGTGTAAAAACCCACTTTTACCCAAAAACCAAGGTTTAAACATGAAAACAACATTTGATATATTTTTTACCCGGTAAAAACACGTATAATTACACAAAACACCCTTATACAGCAGTAGAGTCTAGAATTCTACCTCGGAGAGTCAAGAACTCGACATCTCAAAACTGAACGGTGTCAAAACGAGAATTCGTCCGGATGGATACGAAGCCCTCAGCCCCGATAGTAAGGATCCGCAAAGGGATCAACCTAAAACCAAGCCTCGGGTCCTCAAAGCTAGAGAGAAGGCAGAGCAAAGGGGTTTCTTAGCTATTAAGAAAGATTTTTGTCTCAAAATCTCCGCCACTGGTCTATTTATAGAAAACTGAAAATTGCACTGTTCAGTCGACCGAACCCAAAAATCTCAATTTAGTCGACTGAACCACATCCTTCAGTCGACCAAACCCAAGACATGAAGCGTACTGGAATCTGTTGTGATTTTTCAGCCCAAAAACCAACCCAACCAACCTAAACAAGGTCTGAAAAAGCGTAAAATATATTTACATATGTTATTCTACAACTTTAAAGCATAAACCATGCATCGATGTTATTCTTATACCAAATCAAACACATTAGATATATAAATCACCTAAAAGATAAGGGTCAGGGTCGCATAGGTTCTCATTCTAATCTAGGATCTTTCTGTCTACAATTCATGGTGGTCAGTACGTGACACTTTTTAGAAACAATGGTATATCTTGAGTTCTACCCAATGAAATTACTTCAAACCAATTTTGTATGAAAAATAACTTCCAAATCTAGGGCTGAACATAAAAATCACACTTATATCATTTTTCTACAATTAGTTATGATAAATCGAATTTCAGTGCAGAAAGTCAAAATAACTAAAAAATCAGGCCCTTTAGGGTTTTGGTGTCCTAGCTCATAGTGTGTTAAGATTTAGCTTCTTTTCATTGTATACATGTACTTTATTCATATATATCAAAGTTCCAAAACATATACAAGTTGTGAAACTCAAAAATAGCCGCATGCAACCATATCCAACAATCAACTAAACATAAACAACTCCTATTTGGCCCTATAATGCCTTTTTGATAAATTTTTAGATTCTTATTCATAGATGTGTTTATAGAGATGAGTTAAGGGGTATTTTGTAAGAGAATGATAGAGGGTTTTTAGGAGTTAACTTACTTGTTTGACGGCCTAAAGAATAGTGGATGACTATAGAACTTGACTTTATGCAAGTTTGGTTTCCGAAGACCTTCCTCCTTGAACCCTCATTTCTTCTTCTTTTTCTCTCCAAGACTTGAAGAACACTTAAGAGAATATAGATCTTGTCCTTCTATTCTCTATATTACCAAAAATGAGGAGGAGAAAAGGTGGCGTTTGGCTTGCTTATATAGAAACCTAGGGTAGTGGGAGTAATTATGGTTTGCGATGCTTTTATTTAATTCTTTTCATTTTCATAGGTTGTATGTAAGGTGGGAGAGTTTTGAGACTTACACAAATCAGATATGGTAGCTAGGGATTTTGGCTAGGGGCTTTTTGGGGTAGATCAAAAGCTTATTTTGCATTAATTTGGTGTTTAAACTAGGTTTTTGTGCCATATTGTGCAAGAAAAGGCCTAAAATATTAATTTTGTGTATCTTTTTAGTATCTTTATGTATTAAAACCTATTATTTTAGTATGTTTATAATTAATTTAGTATTCTCATGAATTATTATAATTTTTATAGTAATTGATTAAATAGGTGTAAGCTTTTAAGTCAAATTAAGCTAGTTTGGTAATAATTGACTTTTTGAATTATTTATTCTATAGGAACTTTAAATAATGATTTGTTTGCTTTTTTAGACCTATATTATTATATTATTATCTGTATTACTTGTTAAAAAAGTCTTGGGTCATAATAATACTTATTTTGTACAATTTTTTCTCATTTTTGAGCTTAAATAGGCAAAGAGTGACTTTTTATGCATACATCCCAATGTGGCCGGCCTTTTAAGGGTATTTTTGTTATTTTTATTATTATTTTGTTTATTGTTATTTAATTGTATCTAAATATTTGATTTAGAGTGTTCATGTGTCAAAATTTAGATTTTTAAGACTTTTTGCTATACCAAATGAAAAATGGTCATTTTACCCTAATTATGAGAATTTTTTATTTTTAACCTTATATTTTATGTTATTTACTTAATTTAGGATGTCACGAGACTTCTCTGAGTATTAGGGCTTCTCTTCTGAATATTTGGTCTTTTAAGGGTTTTTCGGATCAAATTAGGGTTTTGGTTTAATTAAGGTTTTCAATTCTTTCAGCTACGTAAGATCTTGTTATCTAACCTTCACTAATATTAGGGTTTGATCAGGGTCGTTACAGTAGTGATATAAGAAACAACAATCCAACCTCAAACTCCATGTGGCTGACATTTGCATCAAATAATTTTCCTTTCATTAACCTATCAATGGTTCTTACACGGCTATCTTCCTCACCTGATGATTGATCTCCATCTCTATTTTTAGATTGAAAATCTGATAGTTTTCCTTCACTCTCACAACATTCATTACTGATATCATAACTTGTACTGTGGCTAAAAACCCCACTACCACTATTCCAATCTTCATCATCTGTATTATCAAACATTTCATCATCTGTTGCAGCTCTGTCTTCCTCAAATGTTGCATCAGTTCTACCACTGGCAGCTCTTACATTTGCAACTCTATTTTTCTCAACTATTGCATCAGCTATAGGATTGGCAGCTTGAAGACATGATTTAACCACCACATGTAATTTGTATCTCACGAATACTGCAAGTATAATAATTAAACATATCCAGAACATCTAGATCACTTGTAATTTCCAATCTGTCAACTGAACCTTGGGGAACAAGGAATATCCTAATTGACAAAGCCACTGAAGAAAGAAGGACACTCAGTGCATGTTCAGAAACATCAAATAACAATTCAATATGGCTATAGTAGTCAGGATCCACATTACATATTTTGACGACCATACTTTCATAGTGGATAAACAAATCATATCGCGGATCCATTAGAACCTGTTGCCTAGCAAACTAGAAAATTAACGACACAAAAAAAACCAATTCAATAAATTATGCAAATGATAACTCCTAATTTTAACAAATCACAACTTAGATTGGTGCAACAACAAAGGAGAGATTCAAAAATCAACAGTTAATAGAAGACATGCTCAATTTACAAATGCTGAGAGTAGAGAGCAGTTGTAGCATGTATGATGATGCCTATAGTAGTCCCTATAAGACATGCTCAATTTACAAATGTTGTGGACTGTTTTAGAAGCATTCTAGTACGCTTGGTGGAGGAAACAAAATAGAATAGAGGACAGTTTAGTGGACACTAAAAAGAAAAAATAAGTGAAAAGGCAGATAATTTTCGTTTATATTCCCACCTTAATAAACCTCAAATTTTAAAAACAAAAGTCCAAAAAATGGTACGAGGTAAAGAGGGTCGCTAAGATAACAAAAAAAAAAACAAAATAGATTGAAGTAAATTTCATTCTATTTTCCATCATATTTTTCTTTTCCTCCCTAATTTCCATTGTAACCAATCAAAAAAAGGAATGGATAACCACGTTAAAAAATAAAAGATCCAATGGTGCATTCAGAAGACAAATTCTTGATCAAGATAACAGAAAATCTTAATCAAGATAACCAAAAAGCTAACAAATGTAGGCATTGAACTACCCAAGTACTCCTAATGCAAACTAGTCCAATTGTGGTTGATGTTGGGTTGTGGTGACTGGCGAATTTATTGAGCGTTTTTTTTGTTTTAGGTTGGAGGAGGCTGAAGCTTTGAATGAGCATGCGGTGGACAACCTAGAGGAGGTTGCTTCCATGGTTGAAATGTGGGTCTCTCTGTCTCCCTCAATTAATCAATCAAATAGTAGGAAATATAATACTAGAGAACGAAAGCAGCTATTAATTGACAACCAAGGAGATGAATAGAAGAGAAGCTTACCATAGAAACCCTAGAACGAAGTTGCACGCAAAAGTTTTCTAACAAAGCTAGTCCCCGAAGTAACGTAAATTTGAATAGTAAAATCCTAGAAATCCATATGCGATGTCAAGCGAGAGGAAAGGTTGAGAGAGATGATGGACGACGGGTCGTCAATGGCGGAAAAACATGAACGAGGGGGATTTTAGTTGCTAATCTGTTAGGGCATTCCAACTTTTGTTCAGCGTTAATGAAGAGGATTTTAGTTGCTGAGGAAACAAAAGAAGAAAATTCAAGAGTGTTCAAACCCTTGGGTAATTTGGTCATTTTAACTCAATATCAGTTTTTGAGCTAGCAGATCATTTGAGAGATCTCATTTCAGAATACCCTTCTATCCTTTTCTATTTGCCCAACTAACGGCAGTTAATAGATGGACCAAAGTGTTACACAAAATAAAAATGTAATAGAGTGCAGTGATATTTTAGAGAATAGAGAGGGTGTCAGTGTTATTACTCTTAAATACAAGGGGTCTAGGTGTAATTTATTCATTTTAATTTTGAAATATTATTTTTGTGTACCTTTCATTAGAAAGAATTTAATTTCAATTTCTAAATTGGTAATGATGGATATTTTGTTTATTTAATAACTCTATGGTTATTAAGAATAATAGACGTTCTATCTGTTCTAGTACATTAGTGGATGATCTTTATGTTATTACTTATATCTATCCTACACTGTAATTGAATGAATTAAATAACACTTTTAATTTACCATGTAAGAGAAAAGAATTTTCTAAGATGAACCAAACATATCTTAATTTTTCATTTACGCTTAAATTATATCAATCTAAAATGGATTAATAAACTGGTTAAAAATGGACCTTTGAGTTCATTAGAATTAGAGGTACTTCTGGTCTGTAAATCTGTTTAGAGGAAAAGATGACCAAGAGATTCTTTTCGGCCAAAAGCTATAGAGCTAATGAACCGTTTGAATTGCTAATTTATGTAGACCTATGACTATCTGGGTTAGAGAAAATTTTAAGTATTTTGTTACTTTTATTGACGATTACTCAAGGTAAGGGTACATTTATTTGATGCACCATAAGTTTGAATGTTTTAATAAATTCAAAGAATTTAAGGCAAAATCGGAGAAGCATCTGGATAAATGTATCAAGACACTACGGTCCGACCGTGATGGCGAGTAACTCTTGGGATAGTTCAAGAACTTTTTATCAGAGGCAAGGATTACATCCCAATTGACTACTCTGGATACTCCATAGCAAAATGATGTAGTAGAAAGAAAGAAAATGACTCTTATGAAAATGGTAAAATTTATGATGAGTTATTCAAAATTTTCCAACTCGTTTTGGAGATTTGCATTAGAAATGGTAGGTTATATTCTAAACTTAGTACCTTATAAGTCAGCACCTACAACTCCCACAGAACTATGGACTGGGCGCATACCTAGTCTAAAACATGTTCAGATTTGGGGCAGTCCAACACACGTGCTGAAAGGGAATGCAGATAACTTAGAACTAAGAACAGAAGTTTGTTTCCTTGTTGGATATCCCAGAGGAATGAAAGGTGGTTTATTTTATAGTTCAAAGAATCAGAAGGTCATTATCAGTACCAATGCCAATTCTTGGAAGGGAACTATGTAATAAACCACAAGCCCAGAAGTTGAATTGTTCTAAAAGAGTTGAGAGGTAATACCAGTAGTACAAAAGAAGCGCCACGGGTCTCGAATATCCCATTACCTTATCATAGTAGAAGGATTATCAAGATAAGTACAAATTTTGAATCGGATCTCAATGCTACCATCAACATCAGTTTCACAACTAGGGGAAGATGTGGATAATAGTGCACAATGCTCAGACCCAACATAATGTGTCACTGCTAGTACACAAACGTAGGTCGAGCCTCGTCGTAGTGGGAGGATTGTTCATCAACCCAATCAATATATATTTTTGGGAGAGTCTTTTGATAAAATTCTGAAAGAACTAGATACTGAACCTTATAACTACAATGGAACACTCCAAGATAAAGATGCAAAATTTTAGCAAACAATTATGAATTCTGAGATGGAGTCTATGTACTCTAATCAGATCTATGATCTTATTGAACTACTAAATGGGATAAAACTTATCGGATGCAAGTGGATCTATAAAAGCAAGAGATGCATTGAAAAAAAAGTAGAAACCTTCAAAATTAGGCTTATTGCAAAAGGGTTCACTCAGAAAGAAAGGATTGATTATGAAGAAAATGTTCACCAGTTGCCATGCTTGAATCTATCCAAATTCTCTTATCCATTGCGACTTATTTTGATTACGAAATTTGGCAAATGAATGTCAAGACAGCTTTCCTTAACGGAAGTCTTGACCAGTGCATCTATATGATGCAACTAAATGGCTTCATAACAATGAACCAAGAGCACATGTTGTGTAAGCTTAAGAGATCTATTTATGAACTTAAGAAGGTATCTAGGTATTGGAATACTCGATTTGATCAAGCCATTAAGTTTTATTATTTTTATCGATGTCCTAATGAGTCTTATGTGTACAAGAAGCGTGATAGAAGCGTGGTGATATTTCTGGTACTTTACGTGGATAATATCTTGTTCATCAAAAATGGTGTGGGGGTATTATCTTTGGTGAAGGTATGATTATTCGGTCAGTTCAATATGAAAAACTTGAAAAGATCTAGTCACATCGTAGAGATCAAGCTTTGGCGAGATCGCAAACAAAAAGATGTTGGCTTATTACAAACCAATTATATCTATAAAATCCTTACTCATTTTAACATACAGAATTTCAAGAAAGAATTTCTCCCTTTTAGGCATGAAATCACTCTATCCAAGGATCAGTGTTCTAAGACAACTATTGAGAAGAGAAGATAAAGGTAGTTCCTTATGCTTCGGCAGTAGGAAGCCTTATATATGCTATGCTTTGCACTAGACCATACATCTATTTTGCCGTTGGCATAGTTAGAAGATATTAATCTAATCTAAGGTACGAGCAATGAAAATGGTAAAATATATAATCAAGTACCTAACAATGACTAGAAATTATATGTTGGTTTACCAGGTAGATAGTCTAGTACCCTTGGGATACACAGACTCGAATTTTCAATCAGATAAGAATTTCAAAAAGTCTACCTCGGGATATGTGCTTACCTTGGGTGGTGAAGCTATATGTTGGAGAAGTATCAAGCAGTCCTACATTGTTGATTCCACCATGGAGGTCGAATATGTGACAGCCTCTAAGGCAGCCAAAGAAGCTATTTGGCTCAAAAACTTCCTGTTGAATCTATATGTGGTACCTTCAATACAATCGACTATTACACTTCACTGTGACAATAGCGGTGTGGTTGCGAACTTGAAAGAACCAAAGACCAACAAGAAAGGAATGCACATCGAGCGTAAGTATCACTGATATGAGAGATCGTGCAAAGATGTGACGTAGCTATGACCAAGATTGTATCGACAAAAAACCTTGCAGATTTTCTTTTAAAGAGCTTACTAGCTAAGACTTTTAATAGTCACATAGAGGGTATAGGAGTTAAATGTAGGACAGCATGACTTTGATATAAGTGGAAGATTGTTAAGGTTGTATTCTAAAAAATCGTGTATTTAATTTTTGTATTTATTTTTATTTATTAATAAAAACTATTTTTCATTTTAAAGAATCTATATGAGTAATGTATGCATTTTATTTTTTTTAATATTGTGCATATGTATTTTTTATTCTACATAGTAGTCAATCTGGTGTATAGAGTTCAGCTTACACACGAATTTCAGATTATCGATTTTTGTAGAATATAAATTCAAGGTTCGCAGTCTTAAATAGAATTGAACACACCGTCGTTAGAGCTGTAGTACAATATTTTAGTAAATCTGTCTTGATTACGAAAAATAGTATGTTCTAACTCATTGTTCTAGTACACTTTATGTGTATTGAATAGGACCGCGTTCGAATAATTAATTTTATAGTAACGATATAAATTAATTTACACCACATAGTTATTATGAGTGCTTATACTCGTAATCCTGAAATAATTATTAGACACGTATATTTAATATTATTATTTTAATTCATTAGAGGGTGTGATCTTTTACGGATTTATAATTTCGATGAGTTGGATAACGGCATTACGTATATGGTGAATATTAATTATTGACAGAATTTATATCACGGTAAATGATTGATGATACACTTTAAGGAAACTTATAAGTTTTGATTATATCAAAACCTACAAATTGACTTTTTAATCTAACATATCAAATAAGTTAAGCGAAAGGTTTTTAAGAAATATGAAAAATGTCAATTAAATATAATTATCAATAATTTAATTTAATCGACAGATATCTGTAATCTTAACATGAGGAGAATATTAAGTATTTAATAATAAGAGCTTAAATAATCAATTTTGAGAATTAGGTTGGGAGTGCAATTATAATTCTTTAGTGATATGATTTGTAATTTATATTTTTAAAAAATTACTTCTGAATTGAAGTGGATTTTCTTAATTACATTAGAAGCCCGTGCTTTATTTACTCTTTAGCCTCATACTATAGTCTATTTATATGCCATTATAACCATGTCCGCCAGTACGTGTTATTAATCAGTCCATACTTTGTTCTTGTTTTCGGTGTTCAAGAATATAACAGAAAATCTAAGTGGAGACGACAGTGCTAGCTTGCCATTTTGACATTCAGATTCAAAGTTCAAGTGCTGAAACATGATCAAACCAGAGGGATCACGCAGGTATAATTCCTATTCTGCCTTGTGAGTGTACTAGCTTTCAATTTTCGGGGTTTAAGAAAGGTTTTGTTTTTTCATACAAGATTCCATCTTGTTAGCCTAAGGGCTTTTTATTTTTGATTTTGATGATTTTTATAATTCATTTTCTAAGAATAAATGACTTTAAAACGGTAATATTTTTAAGTTTTCAAAATGAAAGTGTTAACACATTTTGAACAAATAATTTGACACTTTAGCCAAAAAGAAATGACTTATCTCTCAAAAAGATTAAAACACTTAAGTATTATTGCATAAAAATATTTTGTGTTAAACTCAATTGAAAAATAAGTCAAACACTTTTAAATAAAAGTATACTTGAATCACATCAAGTGTGTCAACCCCTTTGAACAAATGGTTTGACACCCTAACAGTTTCGTAAAGTTATCTTTCAGGTATCAAAGTTAGTGTCGACACAAATAAGTTTTGTGTCAACACAAAAGAGCCGTAGCTCTCAAGACTCAAAATGAGTCGACACAAATAAGTTTTGTGTCAATACAAAAGTGTCTCTCACTTTTGATATCCGAAATTTTAGGTCGACACAAATGAAAATCGTGTCGACACAAAAGAATCGAGACCACCTGCAGCATTTGAGGTGTCGACACCAATTGAAGATGAGTTGATACAAAAGTCCTAAGGCTGCCTGATGAATTTGTGGTGTCGACACCAGAGACCTCAAGTGTCGACACAAATATCCCGAGGCTTCTTGAAGAATTTTTGGTGTCGACACCAGAGACCTCAAGTGTCGACACAAATATACCAAGACTTCCTGTAAAATTTAGTGTTGACACCAAAAATGACATGAGTCGACACAAAGTGCCTCCTCCAGACGCTGAAATTTCAAACGAGTCGACAACATATTCAAATGTGTCAACACCATGATGTTGGTAAGGTAGAGTGCAGAAATTGTGTCGATCCCTCAGCAAATTTATGCCGACCCAACTATTTAAGGGATTCTGCCCAGACAATTTGTGTCGACACCAGCGACGGAGATTCAAATTCGCGGCAGACCTCAACGGTTGGATTTTTGATATTTATTACTCCCACCTACCTCCAACGGTCATGAATGCACAAGAGTTTATATAAGGAGTAACTTCTCTGCATTACCAAAAAAATGGAGAAATACATACATTTAGTCTTCTATTGCTTGAATCAAAATCATAATTTTCAAGCCCTTATTTATTGCTGAATCTCTAACTCTTATTCCTCATCTCTCTTTACTTTCTCATTTATTTAAATCTTTTTTGTAAAAAGAGTGAGTGTTTCTCATTAATACTTTTCATTTATTGTATTCAAGGGTGAGTCATCCTTATCCTTTGAGTGAGTGAGTAAATCTCATTAAAGAAGAGTTTAAGAGAGATTAGAAGAAAACAGGAGCTTGTTTTTATATAATCTTCTTGAAGCTGTTTTAGGCTTGTGAATGTGCCCGTAAACATTCGGTTTACTCAAGCAAAGTCTTGAAGTTGTAAAGGCTTGGAATGCGCTCGTGAAGCATTCTAAATAGTGAAAATACTCAAAGGAGAACTTGAGAAATGGACGTAGGCTTGGAAGAAACCAAACCACTATAAATCTTTGGTGTCTGGTTCAATCTCTCTATCTCTAACCTCTTTAATATTTGCATTACTTTAATCTTTGATTAAATTGCTATATTTTCTTATTTTATTAAAGATTTTAAAATTGTTAATTATTTTTAAAAACCCAATTCACCCCCCTCTTGGGTTGTCTAGAACTAACAATTGGTATCAGATCTTGGGCTCCTGTTTTTGACTTAATAGTCTAAGATTTTATATGGCAACCATTAGCATCGAACCTATCCAATCCGAAGGTTAGTCGACCAATAGACCTTCCTTGTTCAGTGGAAGAAATTAAAATTATTAGAAGGCTAGAATGAGAATTTACATTTAAGCCGTAGACTACGATTTTTGGCGGGTTATTATAAATGGACCCAAAAGACCCACCAAAACTGCTAAAGGGGCTGCTGTCCCTAAACCAGAAGCTGAATGGACTGAAACTGATATTAAGAAAATACAAAAAAATACTAAAGTTATGAATCTCCTATATTGCTCACTTGACCCAAATGAATCAATAGGATCTCTACATGTGACACTGCTAAAAAAATATGGGATAGACTCGAAGTTACCCATAAGGATACCAATCAAGTGAAAGAGTTAAAAATCAGTCTGCTTGTACATAATTATGAATTATTCAAAATGAAGCATGACGAAATAATTTCTGATATGTTTACTCACTTCACTGATATTATTAGCGGATTGAAACTCTTGGCAAGATTTACACTAATGCAGAAATTGTAAAAAAAATATGAGGTGTATGCCAAAGAGTTGGGAAGCTAAGGTCACGGCCATTAAAGAAGCCAAAGCCTCAACATCAAGATGGAAGAAGAGAAAGACAACAAAAAAAGAAAGGCATCACCTTCAAGTCCTCAACTCATGAAAAATAATCTGAGGAAGACTCCTCAAGTGATAAAAATGAAGGCATAGCTCTCATCACAAAAAAATTCAAAAAGTTTCTTAGAAACAAGAAATAAGGAGGAAGAAAGTTCTTCAAAAAGGAAGGACACCAAGGCGAGCCTACAAAATTCAAAGGCGACTCTAGCAAGTTCAAAAACAAATTCAAAAAGGAAGAAATTATTTGCTATGAGTGCAAAAAGCCTGGACATGTAAAGGCTGAATGTTCTCAGCTATAAAAATAATTTAAAAAGGGCTTCAAAAAGGCCATGATAGCTGCTTTGGGTGAAAGTGATGACAGCAGATTTGGGATGAAAAGAAAGAAAATAAAGTAGCAAACTTATGCCCCATGAGCAGAGAAGATGATGAGGTAGCTCCTAACCCTTTCTCCTTAGATAAACTGTAATGTGCATTTGAAGATTTACATGATGAGTTGAGAAAAATGGGTGCGAAGATTTTTATTTTGAAAAAGTTAGTTCTTTCCTCCTCAACTGAAATTGAAACTTTGAGAAATGAAAATTTTATTTTATCAAAACAAGTTTCTGTTTTGAAGGATGAAAATAAAGTTTTGAGTGAAAAAGTTGAGGAGCTCACAAAAATTATTTATAAGTTTACTCAAGGAAAGAACAATTTACATAAATTTCTTGGAATGCAAAAATGTGTTTTTGATAAAACTAAATTCGGGTATAAACCCAAGAAGAAATAAAAATTCTTAAGTAATATTTTTGTCAAGGCATCATCTAATCATACAAATGCCACTTGCTTTCATTGTTATGAGTATGAACACATTGTTACACACTGTTCACACAAAAAACTTTCAAATAACTCTGTTAAGAAAGCTTGGGTTCCTAAAGAAACATACCCTCAAGGAACTAACACAAAAGGAACCAAGAAAATTTGGGTACCAAAAATCAAAACTTGATTCTCCTTGCAGGTATGTCTCAAATCCTCATTCAAGAAGGAGATGTGGCATCTCGATAGCGCTTTCTCAAGACACATGGCAAGCGACCAATTGATGTTTGTATCTCTCAAACTAAAAGATGGCGGATTTGTGACTTTTATAGATAATAGCAAAGGGAAAATCAAAGAGATTGGCTGTATTAGTAAAATTTCTTCCCCTTCTATTGAAAATATTTTACTTGTTGATGGTTTGAAACATAACCTTCTTAGCATAAGCCAACTTTGTGAC
>JAULJZ010095850.1:0-12090 GCA_032270985.1 Heliamphora pulchella
ACATACAAAATTAGATACTAAGATCAGTTAACATACCTTCGAGATCCACCGAAAAAGCAAAATGAGAGAAGAATCGAAGCAAGTCGGCATTGTCGGGCGTCAGCGATCGGCAAGACTCTGAGATCCAGATTTCGAAAATCAAAACAAATCACCACAAATGGAGTAGATCTGAGTAAATATGTTGTTTGGGGGATGTATAGACAATAATGGAAAGAATGGACAAAAATGGACTGTTGGGAGACTCGGGACCACCCATCACAGAACGCACACGCCGCTGTGCAGTAACAGCCGTAACGGCCCGTTACGCGCCGAAACAACCGTTACGGTACCGAAACCACCGTTACGGTAACCGTAACGGCCGTTATGGCTGTGAAATTTGGTAGCACCGCTATAGCGGCCGTATCGTGACTCGGTCTCTGCCGAAACCGTTACGTAACGGCGTTACGTAACGGTAATGGCCGATTTTTGAAACCATGTTGGGTTCAATTTTTTTAGTGAACGGTTTGGTTCCGGTTCCAAATAATTACAAACCATTTCTTATGGTTCGGTTCTTGGATTAAATTTCAAAAAATCGTATGCAACCAAACCGATCCGTCAATTATTAATAATATTTATATTATATACTATATATAAAGAAAAAATTTTAAAATGCTATTTATTTTATTTTACTTCTTTTTTTTTCTCATACCATCGTAATATTATATAATTGATAAACTATTGGTAATAGATGAAAAAGTAATAAAATATACTTCATAATTTATAAAAACGAAAATCTCTCTTTGTAAGAATATAAAACAAGTAGTAAAAGAAAATGTAAAACAAAATAATATAAATAAAAAAAATAAAAATTTAATAGAAAAAATAAAACAAATAAATGTATAATTTTTTTAAATATAAAATAAGTTACAAATACTTAGCCCTTAGAACCACGGTGCCAAACCAGAACCGAACTGTTATTTATCGGTTCAATTCGGTTTGGTTCAGTTCGATGATACATACAGTTTGGTTTCGGTTCTTAAACTCTTGAAACTGTTCAAAACGATTTGTTTCTTGGTTTAGCTCAAAATCAAACTAAACCGGGCCGTGTACACCCCTACCCCACACAACTTTAATACTAATCATATCATATTAGAATTTATAGGTATCCAATCCAAAACTAATTACTATTTGGTAGAAAGACATCTAGGATATATAAATAAGGTTGGGCAACTAAGAAAAGTGACGTGAGACAAGTCTCTTTAATATAAAATTATAAATTAGAAGAAACAAGAATCGAGACTTGCTTGGTGTTGATTCGATTCCTTAATTTATCGAACCCATAGTTTTAAATAGCGGTAGCGGTCGGCGTAACAGTAACGGCAACGGTAACGGTGACGCGGTTTCGGGGTGTAATGATCGTAGCGTAACGGTAGCGATACCCGGAGCCGTAAATTTTTTAATTTTTTGCATAACTCAATAAAAAATAACTGATTTACATCTTTTTATTCTATAAATATATTTATTAGAATTTAAGGTAACTTTTGATAAATTTTGTTTACTTTCTAAACATGATTCAATACGTGTCTTAATTTTTTTTCTATATAGTTTAGTTAAAATTAATAGTTTAATTATTTTTTTGTAGTAATTAATGAACTTTTGTATTATAAATTCATAATACACAACTTAAATGTCATTAAATTTTAATAGCTGTAAAGTATTGTATATATTAAAGCACAATATTTGATTTGTTAATTAAATTTTAATTTCGAATTTACTATTCCAGAATTTATATTGTTGTTTGAACTTTAATTTATATAGATCTAGTTTTTTTTTTTTGTTTTTGGAGGGGAGTTGTAAAAAAGTATAAATCATGTACAATTTTCTTAAAAAAAATACTTGAGCAATGCATCATATTTTCTACCTACTGCAGAGCATCATAAAAAACTAAATTCATTGACAGTAGATCTTCGAGAAACATGAATCTTAAATCAAACGAGTTATTTAACTTTCAATAAATATGAATTTTAAAGAACTCATTAAAACTGAAAGAAAAATGAATATGTTGAAAAATCGAAAGTTAACAGCGAAAAGCAAAACTAGCCGATTGTTCCATATGAACCTAAATATGACTATATAAAGCCAAAGCATGTTCCATATGAACTCCCATATGTTCCTTTTTTCTTTCTTTCCATGCTCTACATCACTTATTCCTTCTTTTATTTTATTTTTTTGCTTTTATATAGTTTGCTGTTCATAGGAACTCAAGTATTGCTTGGCCTTGGCCATTTCAGTTTTGATCCTCAGTTGAGCACATTATTGCATTGCATAACTGCATTATGCAACATTCTTTTCTGGGTATTATGAAATTTTGATATATTTGCATGAGAGTTAACTGATATGTCATTACCAATCTTTATGCCAGTGATAGCATGATTTATGCTTGAAGTTTAGGTGGTTGCACTATTGGATTGTTGCTAATTTGCACTATTATTTGATTTATACCAGTTTACTTATAAATATTGATGGAGGGCCATAGTTCTTAAGGCCTCAATTCTCATCTGTCGTATGTAACAGGTACAAACCAAAAACCTTTTAGCCAATTCACAGGTTATCTGTACCCCTGCTGTGCATTGCTCATGCACAGCCTGCTAAAGATATGACCTTTCACTAGCAACTTGCCCTATCTTCGAAAATAAAAAATCATTATCCCCTAGTCACTAGAACTGATTTGACAAAACTAATATTTAATAAACCGAACAAAAAATGCGGCTGTTCTTCAAATTCCTTGGATCAGATTCCAAACATCGTTCTCTGCCCACATTAGAGTAGCTGCATAATTGACCGGCTGCTACCATGTCGTATCATATAAATCTAATCAATAAATGAACAAAGATGTGCACTTTTTTCGCTTTTTTGAGTTTTTTTAGATTAGAGTTATCAATGTCACCAGCTATCATCTACAAAAACAACAGGAACTGATTGAAAACTCATAAATCAAAAAAAAACCTTATCCAAAACAAAAAGCAATAAATAACAAAGCTAGGGCTTATGAATATGTGAGAGTATTTGAAAAACACAAAACCGACTTTTATTAAGAGTAAAAGGTTATGGTTTTGGAATTAGGTTAAAAAGTATAATGGATTTGTGACCTTGAGTTGCGAGAGGAGTTTCGAACAGGTATCGAAATCATTCCGAATGAAGGCGGCTTTGAATCGCTCAAACAACTGCGACACTTCTGTGAGCTTCGGATCCATCTATCTCTTGAAATCCCTTTCTCTCTTCTGATCTATGTATCTTCTCGGACTCTTCTTCGCAGCTTTTACTCGTCGCTTGGAAATATTCCCTTCTTGGTTTACAAGAAAAGAGAAGATAATATAATGGGCCTGGCTGTCTCCGGTCCCTTATGAGACTGTACCGGTGCAGTTAAGTTTTTTTGAGTTTAAAATAGATATATTTTGATGCTTTAAATTATTTATTTTATTATTTATAGTGTATATATTATTATTATAAAAAATTAAATTGATCGAATATCGTTAACTTCCTTAACAAATTACAATTGTGTTAATAAAATAAATAAAAAATAGACATCACAATTGAACATGTTTTGGGTCTAAAATAAATACATTTTAATAATATAAGCCATTTATTTTATTGTTTTCTATTTATATATTATTATTGTACAAAATCAAATTGATTGGATATCGCTAACTGCCTTAACAAATCACATTTGTATTAATAAAAATAAACTGTTATGTTTATTTTATTATTTTTTTATTAATATAAATGTAATTTGTTAATACATTTAACGATATCCGATTAATTTAATTTTTTACAGTAATAACATATAAATATATAATAATAATAATAAAATAAATAGCACGGATCATCGAAATGTATTTATTTTGAACTCATAAAATATCCAATTAAATCTCTCATGTCCTCAAGTGGACAGGAAAGAAGCTAAATCCTTTAAAAAAAACAAGAATAATGGTTTCAAATTTTTTGAAATCGTATCTAGATCGTTCAAACAATGAAAAATAATTTGCTACTTTCTGAATATTACGTAGATAATATTATGTAATACTTTCGATAAATAAATAATCGCAACGTACACAATATAAATCATATTTTATTAAGCCATAACACCTCGTGCACAGAATGCCACACCCATCTACTTCAAATATTTATATTGTAATAGTTAAGCCTTAACACCTCGTGCACTACCGCATTGTGCAAAGGGTGATTGAGTTAGGGTGCTGACGGTTAGTGTTGGGTAGATTCATGGGTGTAATTTGGTTTCCGTCTAGTTCCATCATGACTCAATTAAGTCAAGTTTAGCCTATGCTCGATGGGCTCTTGCCAAAATCCAGGTTAGGCCAAATTAGGATTTTTTTGAGACGAGTAGGCCCAAGCCCATTCATCAGGTCTATAGGCTTGGGCAAGACAACGAGCGGACCTAGGTGAGGCTGGGGCATGCTTTTTAACTTTTTATTATTTTTTTAATTGTATTTTGTATATAAATTATTTATTAATTTATAAGTTATTATAAACTATTAATACTTATAAGTTATTATAAGTTAGTATTATTTATAAGTTATAAGTAGGGGTATAAATTTGGCCCGTGGTCCGTGGGCAGCCTGAGGCTTGTTACTGTGTGGCCCCAGTTCGACCCGAAAAAAGCTCGAGCCCTTCAAGCTCGAGGAGCATACTTGCAAGCTTGAACCACCCCTTTCTGAGCCCGTGGGCGGCTCGGCCCAAGGCCCGACCAGTTAAGCCCGCCCATTTGACCCGAATATTAATATATAATAAGTAAAATATAAACTTATAATAAACTAATCAACTAATAAACTTATAATAAATAATAACTTATAAATTTAATAATTTATAAACTATAAACTTATAATAAGTTAATAAAATAATCATAATCTATAAACTTATAAACTAATAAACTAATATTTTATTAACTAACTAACAGACTAATAAACTTATAAAGTTATAAATTTATAATAAACTATAAACTTATAATAAATTAATAAATAAACTTAAAATAAACTATAAAGTCTAAAATTAATAATTTATAGTCTTATACTTTTATACAACAACTCAAAAAATTAAAAAATTAAAAAATTAAAAAAAAATAAAAAGAAAAGCCCACAAAAGGCCCAGCCCAGGCCCGTTTTTTGCCTGACCCGTGACCCGAGGCCAAGGTCCGAGGCCCGAGTGTTATGGTTGGTATACTGAAAATCATGTTTTTAGTATTTAATTTTTTTTAATAAAATTAATTTTCTATTTTTTTATAATCTTTATGAGTAATGTATGTATATCATTTTTTTAATGTTATACATGGATATCCTTTATTCTGTATAGTATTTAATCTGGTGTGTAGAATACGGCTTGTACACAGAAGATCATATTTTAGATTCTTGCAAAATATAAATTTTATGTTCACAGTTTAGATGAAAATGGACATATCATCGGTACGACTGTAACACAGAGTTTTAGTAACCTGTCTTGGTTAGGGAGAACAGATAATAGTATCATCTATTGTTCCGACACTTTGTGCTAGTACACTTTGTATGTATTGAACATGACACATTGGGATAATTAATTTTATACTGACTATATAAATTAATTCACACCCCAAGGTATTATGAATAGTGCTTATGTTCTTAATCCTGAAATAATTACTGATTTGCGTATATTTAATTTTCATTGTTCTGATTCATTAAAGGGTGCGATCTTATATGGGTCTATATTCCTAATGAGTTGGATAGCAGTATTATTTATTGTTGGAGGCAAGACTGTCAAAATTTTTGTTTTTGCAAATGTTTAGTTGAAAAAATTAATTGGACGGACAAACACCAAAATGAGTTCTAAATAAAAATTTTGATGACGAATGATCAAAATAAAACCCGTGCATCCGAAGTTAATTTAGAATAATACATTTTTACCAGTCGAATCTTCAACTATGATTTGAATCAAAGTTGAAGCTCTTATCAAATCTTCTACTCTATTCCCTTATGTGATTCCCAGATATAATCTGGACTAAAATCTTCCGAGAATTTATACCGACAGAACCTGGACAGCTTTAGTCTTAAAGACAAGTTATGAAACTGGTTCAGCCTACCCGCGTATTTATAGGACTACAGCAGGGACTTAGGGAGTAATTATGAGTAAGACTTCCAGTGTAATACAGACACGTATCAGCGATTTTTGCAATTAAGCAAACCTCATAGCGGTATCTGCAATTATGAAAAACCAGCAACGGTTTCTGCAATTTTTATAAAACATTAAATTACAGTTCACACCACTAAAAAACTATAATTGCACTCTGATCCATGATCTCAAAACCATATAGCATTGAGCTCTTGTTATCAAATACTTACCATTTCTCCATACGTTAATATTTTTGATACTTGCCAATTAAATTTAATAACTGACAATATAATTTAATATGCATCTTGATATTTTTTTAACCCTTCCGCTTAACTTATTTGATCGTCGGATAATTAAATTCACCTGTAGGGATTGTCCTGGTCAAAACTAATAAGCTTCCTTAAGGGAGTATCGTCAATTCCGATCTTTCGGGATGTGGACTCCATCAAGAATTAATATTTGCCATATAAATAATGCCGTTATCCAACCCACCGAAAATATAAACCCATATAAGATCGCACCTTCTAATAAATCAAAACAACGAATATTAAATATACGCAAATTAATAATTATTTTATGATTAAGAGGATAAGCACTATTCATAATAATTTTTGGGTGTGAATTAATTTATATAGTACGTATAAAATTAATTACCCAAAATGTCCCGTTTAATACACACAAAGTGTACTGACACAAATAGTCGGAACAATAGACAACGCTATTATCTATTTTCCGTAACCAAGATAAGCTTATTAAAACTCTGTGTCACAGTCGTACCGATGGTATGTCCATATTCATCTAAACTGTGAACATAAAACTTATATTCTACAAGAGCCTAAAATCTGATCTTTTACGTGCAGGCCCTACTCTACATACTAGATTAAATACTATACAGAATATCGAACATCCATGCATAACATTAAAAAATGATACACATACATTGCTTATAAAAATTCTCATAAAATAGAAAATTAAATATATTAAAATAAAATTAAATACTAAAAACATGATTTTTAGTATACCAATCCAAACAATCTTCCACTTATACTCAAAACCATGCTGTCATACATCTGACTCCCATGCCCTCTACATGACTATTCAAAGTCTCAGCCGGCAAGCTCTTTGTAAAAGATCTGCAAGGTTGTCTCCTGATGTAAGCTCTATGTCTGATTAGAAATCTAAACTGTGTACCCCAAAGGTACTAAACTGTCTGTCTGGTAAACTAACATATAATTTTTAGTCATTTCCAGATATTTGATTATATTTTTTACCGCAGTCCAATACTCCTATCCTAGGTTAGACTGATATGTCTACTAACCATGCCAATGACAAAACAGATGTCGGGTCTAGTACAAAGCATAGCATACATGAGGCTTCCTACGGGCTTAGTATAAGGAACCGCCTTCATCTTCTCTATCTCATCAGGTGTCTTAGGATAATGATCCTTGGATAGAGTGATTCCATGTCTGAAAGGGAGAAATCTTTTTTTGGAATCTTGCTTGCTAAAATGAGTAAAAATATTATCGATATACTTTGCTTGTGATAAGCCTAACATCTTTTATTTTCGATCTCGCACGAGCTTGATCCCAAGGATGTGATTGGCTTCTCCCAAGTTCTTCAAATAGAACTACCCAGATAAGCATACTTTAACCGTAGATAATGTCCCTATATCATTTTCGATGAGCAAGATATCATCTACATAAAGTACTAGGAAGATCACCACGCTTCCGTCAAACTTTTTGTACACACAAGACTCATCCAAACTCTGATCAAAATCATAAGATTTAATAGCTTAATCAAATCAAGTGTTCTAAGACTTGATACCTGCTTAAATCCATAAATAGATCTCTTAAACTTACACAACATGTGTTTTTGGCCCTTTGCAATGAATTTGTTTGATTGTATCATATAGATATACTAATCAAGACTTTCGTTAAAGAAAGCTATCTTGACATCCATTTACCATATTTCATAGTCGAAATGAGCAGTAATAGATAAGAGAATTCGAATAGACTTAAGCATGACTACCAGTGAAAAGGTTTTCTCATAATTGATTCATTCTTTATGAGTGAACCCTTTAGCAACAAGCCTATCTTTAAAGGTTTTAGCTTTCCCGTATGTTCCTCTCTTCTTCTTGTAGATCCACTTGCATCCAATAAATTTTATCCCTTTAGGTGGTTCTACAAGTTTCCAAATCTGATTGGAATACATAGATTCCATCTATGAATTCGTTGCCCTTTGCCAAAATATCTGCATCTTTGTCTTAAAGTGCTTCATTGTAATTACAAGATTCGGTATCCAGTTCTGCTAAGATCCTGTCAAAAGACTCTCGCAAGAACATATACCGATCAGGTTGATGAACAACCCTCCCACTACGATGAGGCACTACCTGTGTCTATGTACTAGCAATATCACGTTGTGCAGAATCTGAACCCTATGCATCAGTACCCTATTCTTGATTTGCACATGTCCTGATAGTCCTTCAACTACGACGAGGTAATAGAATATCAATGACTTATTCTTCTGTTCTATTGGTATTTTCTCTTAGTTCTTCTAGAATAATATTGCTTTTGGGCCTGTGATCCATAATATAATTCTCTTCTAAAAATTGGGCATTGGTGCTAACAATGACCTTCTGATCCTTAGAATTAAAAATAAACCACCTTTCGTTCTCTTAGGATACCCCACAAAGAAATAGATTTCTGTCCTTGGTTTCAACTTATTCGCGTTTCCTTTCATCACAAGTGTTGGATATCCCCAAATCCGAATGTGTTTTAAACTACGCTTACGCCCGGTCCACAATTCTATGCGAGTAGAAGGTACCATATTCAGAAGGTAAGCCACTGTCTCTAAAGCGAGTCCCTAAAACTAATCGGATAAACCTGAATAATCCATCATGGACCTTACCATCTCTATTAGAGTTCAATTCCTTCTTTCTGCTATACCATTCTGCTACGGAGTGCCAGGTGCAGTTAACTGGGATGTAATTCCATCTGATAACAAGTAGTCCTTAAATTCTTTAAAAAGATATTCTCCACCACGGTCGAATCGTAGTGATTTGATACTTTTACCCATATGCTTCTCCGCCTCTATCTTGAATTCTTTGAATTTTTTAAAGTATTCAGACTTACGGTACATCAGGTAAATGTATTCATACCTTGAGCAGTCATCAATGAAACTGATGAAGTACTCAAAGCTACCTCTAACCCGAATTTTCATAGGACCACACACATCAGAATTGTGAGACCCTGACCCGTTTTCTTTTTTCGGCATTTTTGGACGCGCGTTACGTGTTTTTGTTTGAGCATGTCTTTTTATTGCTTTTAGTGCATGATCAGGCTTAGATATGCATCCGGGATAGGTTCTCGGGGTCTGGGCCATTGTGGCACAAATTTCAAAAATTTTTAAAAAAAAAAGATATTTTGGAGGCCTATAAATATCTGGAGTTAGATATTTTCAAAAATATATTTTTTAAAACTTCTCCAACAAACTTCCTACTTTTTCTCTGCCTTCTCTCTAAGTTTTTGGGGGCCCGGGACTCGGTTTTCAACGATCCAACAGCGGATCCTTACTATTGGCATGGTGGGCTACGCAACCATCCGGTCAGATTTTGATTCCGGCAAGGCTCAATTTTGCACGTGGATCGAAATATCAAGTTTTTAACTTACCGAAGTAGGATTCTAGATCTGTATGTTTCATAAGGGTGCTACTGTAATCGGGCGTCTTTTTACCGATTGGTTTGCGATAGATCTAATTTTCTGTAAAGTTGGGTTTTTGGGTTAAAAACTTGTTTTTCGGTGATTTTGTGGATGGAATCGGGTGCTGGGTGTTTCTGTGGTGGTCTTGGTAGTAAGCCTGAGCTTGTGTATGTCCGAGGGTGTTGAATCGGTGTTTGGAGGCTTCGATTTGAGGTTTGGAGGTTGAACTCGTAAAAAAAATGGTTTCTGGGCTTGTTCAGTTGACTGGACCCATGAGTTCAGTTGACTGGATCATAGTTCTTGGGGTCCAGTTGACTGAAGTCATGGGGTCAGTCGACTGAACCGTGTGTTGAGGCGTTTTGGTGGTTTTCCAGTAGGTTTTTCAGTCAACTGGGGGTTGGGTCAGTCGACTAAATTCTGGGCTGTTTGTTGGTGGTTTGGTGATTGGGTTTTGGTTTTCAATTGGTGTCCTTTAGTATTCAATTGATTAATTTATGGGAATTAGCTGATTCAAATACCTTTGGGTCCCCTTTGGGGTTTGGTTAATGGCGTTGTGGTTTTGGGGGTCGTATGGTGGCCTCGAGTGTTTATGTAACGCCGTCCTCGGGTGTGACGTGCATGGTTGGTTTAGGGTTTGTGGCACGGCTGTGTGAGTGTTGGTTATGTGCATGACGTGTGGGTTCGTGGTTTGGTTAAAGGTGGGGTTCTGATAAGAATCGTCCCGTGGGAAGTTCAGGTGTTGGTTTCTGGGTTAGATGTTGGTTGTCCCGGTGTGTGGACAGGTCGTTCTGGTGAACGGATGATGGTGTATGGCATGTGATGTCTTATCGGGTTATGTGGCATCGTTATGTGGAACGTCGTGTTTATACGTGCTTTGTGCTTATAGAACTGTGGATAGTTTTATTTGGTACATGATAGTCGGATAAATGGCCTTCTGTGGTCTTAAAGCGATTAGGGCTTCGGTTTGTAAATGCATGTGGTATGCTCGGTATTATCCCATAGTTCCAGTATTATCCTGTTGTATGTATTCGGTGTCATCTCATAAATTTCAGTTTTATCCTGTAATATGCGGTCTTATCCCGTGGTATGTGGTCTTATCCCGTGGCATGCGATTTTATCCCGTGATATAATCCGTAGTCGACAGTTCCATCCCGTGGCTTACGGTAAAGTATGCGATTTTATCCCGTGGTGTGGTTTGCAGTTTTACCCTGTGGTCTATGGTTTTACCCCATAGTATACGGTTTTATCTCAGGAATGTATGTTTATGTGCGGATCTTTATCTTAGTGTTAGGACTGGGGTTGCGGCTTGTGAGCGCCGATTTTATGCATTTGTATTGCGCTTTGTTAGAGTTGAGGTCTCTCGATCTGAGAGGGTGCATGGATTGCATGAAATACATTATGGGACGGATAAACCAATTTTCAAACTATTTTAAGAGTCGTGTGAATCGCGATCTAAAAACCCTTTTAAAACTATTTTCAGGGCTCCTGTGAGTGAGTCAAAAGTGGTTTGTATCTTCGCTTTCCTGTTTGCACGTGAAAATTGTTTTCAAGGCTTGAAAGAGAGTCTAAAATTGCACATTATTTTTCTTAGCATGTTTAGCTTATACTGCATGCTTATCTAGTTTCTGCTGAGCTTTGACTCACGGTGCGGGATTTATTTTTCTTCAGGTACCGGTCACGTTGGTTGATCTAGAGGTGCCGGAAGAGGTGGAAGAGTGTAGTCTTCCTTTTTGTTAGTTTTGTTACATATATGTTGTAACATGTTTTCTCAGCGTTGAAGCCTTGTAATGTATGCCGTTTGGCGCTTATATACAATGCATGTATGGCTTAGTTTGAGAGTGTTTTCTCGGGCTGGATGTTGTGGTTATTTGTTTATGGGTGTTTCACGTGGCCTGGAGTTTGGGGCGTGACAACTTGGTATCAGAGCTCTGGGTTCGAATACCTAAGAGCCGTGGAAAGAGGTTGCATCACCGTGTGAGGTTGATTGCGTGTGCTTGATTGCATGTGTTTAGATGTTTTGATAACGTGAACGTGATAGCATGCGGGTCATATGTGAATGATGTGTATATGTGAGCATGGGGGTTGAATCTTAGGAGCGATAGTCCTGCCTTTGGGCGTTTAGATTAACAAACTTAGGGGTCAAGTTAGAAACGTGTTTAGCTAACATGATTTCTAGCAGGGAATCTGAGTAGGTTATCCAGATAGACGTGTCATTCTTGTTGGTTCTC
This sequence comes from Heliamphora pulchella, assembly GCA_032270985.1. Taxonomy (NCBI): domain Eukaryota; kingdom Viridiplantae; phylum Streptophyta; class Magnoliopsida; order Ericales; family Sarraceniaceae; genus Heliamphora; species Heliamphora pulchella. The sequence continues at coordinate 12,062 of JAULJZ010095850.1, forward strand.
CTCGGTATGTGGGGTTTGTTTAGCATGAA
>JAULJZ010095881.1:0-12090 GCA_032270985.1 Heliamphora pulchella
AATACAATGGTAAATCATTATCTAGTCCGTTATTTAATCCCACTCAATTCAAATACAAAAAAATTAATCCCACCTCATTACTAATCCCACCTTATTACTAATCCAATCCAATCCAGTCCGGGTTATCAAACGAGTCCATAGAGAATACACATAGCAAAGCTATTTTATTTTGTCACCAACCTTTCAGATAATAATTATTAGTGTATCAGTGGCTTATGCATGATTCAAGTTTTTGCTCAACCTGTCACCCAACATTCCTCTCCTCCACATCTCTCAATACGCACGCGCACACACACACCCGAGAAAAGAAAACTGCCCACTACCACCACCGTGCCATGACAGGTCTGGCTTATTTTCTTTTCACTTCACATGATTGAAAGATATCAAGTTATATCATTGAAGAAATAAGGATCTGATACATTTTTACTCCCTGAACTATTGCTATTTTTTTTTATTTTCATCCATGTAATATCAATTGCATTTATTTCATCCTTAAAATTTTTGAATTGCAGTCTATGTCATCTAATTGCAGATTGACGATCAATAATGACTAAACCTAATTTGAAGGGTAAAAAAACTTTTCACACTTTTAACAGGTTAAACCCCACAATCAAATATCTTCATATATTAAACAATTCAGAGTTGCAACCAACACCCATCTTCTTCCCCACCCCTCCCCCTCCCCTTCAAACCCTAACTCTATCCTCCCCACCTTCATCACCAGCTGCTACCTCCCTGTCACCTACCCTCCTCCCGCCGCCCCTCCCTCCCAGCTACCTCTCCTGCTTTTATCACTTGGAGGTGGTATTGCTATTGTTTGGGCAGCTGTGCTGCGGTGCTGCTGCATATGTGTGCTTCAGCAAATATTGTAATGTTGTTGTGTGTTGCTAAAATGATCTATACGGGGCATTTCAGTGTATAATCCTTGTCCAAGAGGATTGCAAACAAATATGGTAAATACAGGATAATATATATCCAGCCATGTAATCCCAAGGCCATATAAACGTAGGAGTGGTGGGATTGGAAGCACTGTAATGTGTGATTTACTTAATAATACTATTATATGTCTAGTATTAGGTTGGAACAATGCCAAGTGAAGCTGGGAGGGTGAGGCAGTCGGGAGGAAGGTGGGTGGCGGGCAGGGGAGAGCACGGGACAGATCAAGTCGGATTTGACCTCAAACCGCCGTTCAAACCAAATTTGTCGGGTGCAAAAATGTAGAGGTGGCATTGCTATTATGCATTTGTGCTATGGTGCTGCTGCATATGTGTGCTTCAGCAAATATTGTTGTGTTGTTATGTGTTGCTAAAATGATCTATAGGGGGCATTTCAGTGTCTAATCCCTGTCCAAGAAGATTGCAAACAAACATGGTAAATACGGGATAATATATATCTAGCCATGTAACCCAAGGCCATATAAACGCAAAAGTGGTGGAAGCGCTGTTATGTGTGATTTACTTAATACTACTCTTATACGTCTAGTATTAGGTTGGAACGATGCCAAGTGAAGTTGGAAGGGTGGGACCAGAGGGAGGAAGGTGGGTGGCGGATAGGGGAGAGCACAGGACAGATCGAGTCGGGTTTGACCTCAAACCGTCGTTCAAACCAAATTTGTCGGGTGCAAAAATTTAGCATCCAATTTTCGGCCGTTCATGTCTTCACAACCGTCCAAAGAAATACTTCGGATTGGCGGGCGGATTTGGGCCGGTCTACAGGTTGAGTTACCAGAGAGAAAAGAGCGAACAAATTTCTATTGTGTGACTCTTGGATTTACCTCTCGACAACTCTGATGGAATCTCCTATCTCCATTCAACCCTGATGAAATTTCCTATCTCTATTTACTGTGAAACTATCTTCTCCATCGAACTACATATCGAAATCAAAATTGAAAATACACAAGTGACGCTATTACTAAGAGAGAGTTGAGGCCATCGTGTAAGTGAAAAAGAAAGACACAGAGATTAGGAATTAGGGTTTTAGCATGTGGGAGGAAGATCGGAGGCTGAACAAAATAAAGGGTAATTTCTTTATCGATTCAAATGACGCCAAATAGAGAACTAAGTTCTCACATGAGTAATGTTAGTCGGTTGGATGGATTGGAAGGATTTTATTGTCTTAATCTGAAATCCAACCAAACCCCGATTTACACATCAACTAATAGCCCGCTGTTGACCAAAACTTGTAACATACGACCAAACTGAACATTTTCGGTTCGGGTTTATACGGATTGGTCAGCTAATCAATTTTTTGCTCTCCCCTGGCAGGAAGAGGGAACTGAGAGGAAGGGGCAGCAGGAGGAGGGTGGATGGTGGCAGGGAGGTACCCGCTGGCAACAGAGGTGGGGTGAGGGTAGAAAGGGTATGCTTAGGGTTTGAAAGGAGGGGGAGAGGTAGGAAGAAGATGGGTGTTTTGTTGTACGGTATGGGTTATTCAGAATAGGTATGATATTTGATTGTGGGGTTTAGCTTGTTCAAAATGTGAAATGTGTTTTTACCCTTCAAAGTAGACTCAATCTTTACTTATTTGAAGGTGCGTCTCCAATTGGACGATATAGGTTGCAATTTAAGAATTTTAAGGACAAAATAGATGCAATTGATAGTACAAGGATGAAATAAACAAAACAATAGTAAAAATGGGTTTAGGATGTCGAATTTTATCATCTTGTCAATATGCATGGCAAGAACAACTGAACGTTTGAAGAAGAAAAACAAAACTTAAACGCTCAGTTCTGTCGAACCTTGTTATCGAAAAAGATACCCTGGCTTTCATAAGCCTTGTGTTCTGCTTTGCACCGCTCAATCACTTCAGTGCTGCAATATTTCTTCAGAACATTGACATCTCCCTGTAATCAGTAAAATGTCTATAAACAGATTACATATCAAAAGCTTCATTAACAACAAATAGTCCTCCCTCCCAAACTATATCATGACAAGAAAATATGATAAGAAATAAAATATCTTCTGGCCATCCTATGAGGATTTACCTTGAAGTAAGCATTAAGAACTGGTTTGACCACTTCCTGAACTTCAGCAACAAATTCTGGCAAAGAAAAAGACCTGAAGGGTGCAAATGCACGGCAATCTAAATAATTAATAATTGGTTGAAAATATTCTAAAGAAGAAATCAGTAGAAAACAGCATACGGATCGCGGCGCCGTATTTCCTTGAATGAAATTGCAGCAGCTGTTTCTCCAAAGACATTTTCACTGAGACTGTCGACAAGAGAATAGTCAAATAATTATTACAATTTGTACCAAAAAAATAAAAATAAACTTCCAACTCTCTGCCTATTATGAGTAAATCAATAGCCCGACAATAGAGTCAATAAAGCTTGAGCAGCATACTCCTGGATTTTATGAACGACTGGATTATCAGTCGTCTCCCATCTGTCCCGTATGTCTTCTGCAAACTGTCATCACCAAGATATCAATCACAACAAATCATAGGAGGGAATACGGTTGAAGTAATTGCATTATCAATCATAAGAACCATAAAAGGCAAACTCACCATACTCACACAACCAGATGTTACTTACTGAGAAATTATAAAGTTTGAAGGGTCTAACATTCCCCGGAAAAAAAAAATACAGATTGCACATAATGCCTCTCAAAAGCAAAGTCAAGCACAATATGCTCCAAATGTTTGGGAGCCACTGAAAACAACAATACAAGTTATTTAGGTGTCGCTTGGTAACGTTTATGTTTTCCGCTTTCTGTTTTTGTTTTTAAATTTTTCGTAAACAGTAAACGAAAACATGTTTGGTAATTATTTTTGTTTTCAAAAAAAGTGTAAACAGTTTTCAAAATAACTGTAAACAGTTTTCAAAATTTACAAAATTTTAAGAAACAGAAAAAATGTATTTTCATTTGTTTTGTAAATAAATTTTGATTGGATTCATTCGTAACCTTCAACTACCACTTTTCAAACTTTATGTTACCAAACATGTTTTTGTTTTTGTTTTTTTATAAACATAAACAAAAACATTTTTTGTTTTTTCGTAAACAAAAAACAGAAAACTGTAAATGTTACCAAACGGGCCCTTACTATTTCCCTAACATAAATCCAGCCTCTTGCACTTATAAAACTACAATACTTTTATTCGATTATAACATAAGACGTAATATATCCTACAAAATAATTCTGAATAATTCTTTCAATTGAACTCTTTAGTGCACTAAATCAATATATTTCAATCACATTTTGTCATCTAAAGACACATCCACAGTAGTCTAAACAGGAATTGAGATCTGATCCCACTAGGCCACACATTCACATAGTGAAACCTCCAATATGGGGTTGTGAATTGTGATGAATGAAGCTCAGTGGTGACAGCACAGTTTACTACAGGGTATCCTGGGGGGAATGAGGAAACTTATGTCGTAGAAGTATAATTGAAAATTTAGAAGAAAATTACAAGGATCTTGTACCTCCTGACTCTTTACCACCACTGGTTCACTTAACCCGCTGATGCGCTTGAAAATAGGATGACCATGCATCTGGGGGAAAGACAAATGTTATAATCAGAAAAAGGAAAATAAAGCAATTGACACTTTGAAATATTTTCATATAGTCTGTAACACTAACAACTTACCTTTTCTTTGAATGCTTCCCACTTCTTACTCCACCTGGACTGCTTCGAAGGTATGACAGTAATGTCCGTCCTTGTACTTCTTTCACCTGTTGACGAGGATGTACTTCTTTCCCCTGTTGATGAGGAAGTTGAGGAAGACGCTCTATACTCTATTCGCTTTCTTTTACTTGGGTTACCACTCAACTCATCCTTCACAACGTCATACCCCTTCTTTGCCAAGTCTATAGGCTTTGCTTCCTTCAATTTTTGGAAAGCCACGGAAACCTTAGGAGAAACAGAAGAAACACTAGACTTGAACTGTCCAAATAACGTATTTGCAGTATCAGTAGTCCCAGATTGCTGCTGTGTTTCCCCTCCAGAAGCGGCCTTGCTCCCACTTTTCACATCAGGTCCATCTTCTGCTGAAGTGGCAGTAGATTCAGAGGATTTTGCCTTCCCAATCCCAAAAGTGCCTTTGACCTGAATCACAGAAATGTTTTTACTATTTGATCATTGTGGGAAAATTATGAGGTCTAATCGTACAATCTGTAAAGCCAATCTCACCTCCTCTGTGGCAACTGAAATTTTCTCCTTCAGATTGGCAGAAACCTGCAAATAATGAAATGAAAAATAAATTGTGATAGACTAGCTTATTGGACTAGCTTATGACTGGTGATTTAAGTTATTAAACAACCGCATTCAAAAAGTGTAGCCATGACAACTGCAGAAGGTAAGAACCAGAGGCATGATCAAATATAGAGTTGCGAGAACATCTGCCTTAACAAACAAAATAATAAAACCCTGAATGAATTTCGGAAGAAAAGGGGGAACTGGAAAAGATAAAGGAAAGCGAGACATGGAATAACATAACAACAGAGTAAGGCTTTGTTTGGAACTAGGCTTTGTTTGGGAGTTACATTAAAGCCAAGTTTTTGCCTTTTTGCTAAAAAGTCCCAAAAGCCTAAAAGCCAAAAAGACCTATTTTTTAACCTTTTCTTGTGCGGATCCCAACACAGGTATAAAAAATCAAAATTGACCTTAATAAATATTGCACTTAAATTCCAATTCCTACTAATGTGGGAAAAATTGACATTCTAAAGCAAAAAGCCAAAAAGCTTCTCTTACCAAACGAAATTTCTCCAAAATCCCCTACAAAGCTAGGTTTTGATTTTCAGCTTCCAAACCAAATGAAACAATTTTTTTGGGATAAATAGCAAAAATAAATAAATAAATAATAAAAGCCAAAAAGTCAAAAAGCCAAAAAGCCATGGCAAACCAAACGAACCCTAAATCAAGCTACTACTGCAACCATACGCTTGAATGAGAGCAATTTTTGTCTTGGCTGCAAACAATATGTGTAAGATGACATTAAATCCTCTCAGAGTGAGGAAGAAACAACCTTCCTAAGGATTATCAAATGGGTTTTAAAACCCTAAATTTGACATGATACGAACACACAGATACCTCTCTCACATTCTAAAAATCACACTGACCTCCCTTCGTGTGGTTTGTTTATAAACAAGATTAGCCAAAAAGGCACATTTCTGGACTACCCTCTTATTTATGAGGGAGAAAAAGAGGGAAACTGAACATGATCTTATTCAATTAGTGATCTTAGTATACACGTATTTATATAATTTCATCTATCTTCACATAGCTGACCTAACAAACCCACCGACTAACTCAAGAACTAACAAACGACTCTCAAGCCTCTGTTATATCAGTTACACAAGACATGACACAAAACAAGCATATCTAGATGCTAGCCATGATCACATCAGCTGCTTGATCTACCACATGATGAGCTGATTGCTGAATCTGATTGCTTATATGCTTAACAGATTATTCTATGTTAAAAAAGTCAACAAAATCTTTCTCATCTCCTTCCTTTCTCTCCACCACTGTAACACCTCTACAATCTCTCTTCCCCTTCCACTCTCTTACTCCCAACACTGGCTCCTACTCCTTAAGAACCTGAAGGTAATATTTGCTAATTGCTAGCAATCAACCCCATAGGAGGTGAGTGTAATGCACCCACAATCTATATATATATATATATATATATATATAGACACACACACACACACACTAACGAAAAGGGGGTTTTCGTGAGGAGAGTCCTAGAAGCTCCAAACCCCCAACTCTAATTTTTTAAAATTTTAAATTAAAAATTATTTATAAAATATGTGATTGGCTAATAGATTTAAAATTGAATATTTAAAACTTGAAAATAAAATACCTTATCTATAATTACTAGAATCGAATTTGGAAGCTATTCAAATTCCGAAACAGGAAATAATCTCTCGGTTTTGTTAATTACAGTTATGGATTAAGTGCAAATCTCTTCTAAGTTCTACTTCCAAATATCTGAATCTGTCATGGAAACACTATTTTATAGATACACTTTTGGAATCTCTCCTTACTATTTCATGGATGCACTTTCCGACTCTCACTCTCAAAGCTCATGGATACACTTTCCTAATCTATTTCCGAATCTCTCTCTCTCTCTCTCTCTCATACCAATAGTGAGCAGCAACAGCGGCGGCAGTTGCTTCTCCCCTCTCCGTGTCCCTCCCACTGCTGCCTATATTCCTCCTCCTCCTCCGCCGCCGCCGCCATGGATGACGCTGCCACCAATGCAGGCATGGACGCAATCCAGAGGTTTCGAATGTTAGGGTGATGTACACTTAATTGATTTTGTTTTTTCATTGTCTTACTGCTCGGTCACTATCGTTACTGGTTATGATTTCATGTGATTTGGTCTGTGGCTATTGTTGCTTGCTATTGTTTTAGGGTTACCTTTTGTGTTGTGGCCTTGAGGATTAGCGTGGACTATGCCTATTTTAAGTTTTTACATCCTTCAGATTTAATGCTTTAATAGTATTTTGGGTTTAGATTTTTGTGTTGTGGTCTTTCATATCGCTATTTAGAAATCTTATATTGCTTTTAAAAATGGAACAAAGTTCTTGAAAATTTTTTACAAAAAAGTGTTTTTATTTTTTGTTATTTGTATTCAAACATTCAGACATATATAGATCAGTATTTGGACATTCTCTCTCTCTCCCCCCATATGTAGATTAGTTTCGGTCTTGAGTCCGCTCGAGCAGTTTATTACCCGAGAGCACAGGTTTTGTCTCGTCCAAGTGGCCGCTTAAGCGGTGGTCAGTCCGGTCGAGCGGACTCACCTGAGCTGGGTATGTGATTTTGTTTTCTTAAATAAAAAGTATCTTTTTTCTCTCTCTACATATATAGATCAATCTCGATCCTGAGTCTGCTCGAGTGATCTATTACCCGAGAACAAAGGTTTTGTCTCGGCCAAGTGTCTGCTCAAGCGGTGGTGAGTCCACTGGACCGGACTTTCCTGGGCTGGGTATATGGTTTTGTTTTCTTAAATAAAAAGTATCATTTCATTCGGGCTTCGTTCCGGGACCCTTTTGTGTTCAAACTGGAAAGTCACACGGATCACTGCATCAATAGAAAGGCAGTCCGATGCACGAAACTCCTGTGTATGCAAGGTCTGGGGAAAGGGGCAGACCACAAAGGGTCAATAGTGAAAATTTCATCACACCTTCTTCGCCGTTGCTTCAGCCTCCGTCCACACACCATCCACTTGCTTGTACAGCTGCTCAGTTGTTTCCTTGGTTCTGCATTCGCCAGTTGATCACTCAGGGTCTTCATTGGAAGTGTCTGCCCAGCCTTGACATACAACAGTATGTCTCTGACTCTCAGCCTTAAAACAAAAAGAATACGAAAGAAGAAAGAACAAAAAGAACAAAAAAAATTGAGCAAATAAATTTTAAAATTACTTTTCTTTAAGATCTTCTGTCACCCCTTTTAGCTCCTCTGCTTTATCCTTCAATTCCTTGACTGACTGTTGGAATTCCTGATTTCTGCAAGTGATTTGGAACATGAGGAGATAACATCCTAAACAATTGGGGCATGTATGGGTGTTCTGGATCATCAACTGGCCTGGTTGACAATTAACATAAAAGTTCAAGTAAAATCAACCATCTTGGATGGAGCCACAAAATGAAGATGGAAGTTCAGATGCAAACGATGTTGACAATTCAGACTTTCGCAACTTTAAGAAAACCAAAAGGATCACATGAAGTAATATTGATCAGTATCCTATTTTTTCTCTATCAGTCCAATTTTACGAGCAAAAGAAATGCGCACAAGCATGACAAAGAATCACCCAATGCAATTGACTGTTATCCCTCCCCAAAAAAGACTATTAGGAAATGTTTGATTCAATGGAATGAATAGTGGAATGAAATCGTAAATACCTTGTAATGGTCATTCCGACGTTTGGATCATTAAAAAATGACAGAATAAGCATTTCAAGTAAAATCACCATTCACCATGTTAGGAGAATGATCATTCCATTTGGTGGTTTCATCATTCACCATAATGAAATTGTAAATACCTACTAGGAAATGTTTGTTTTTTTATTTATACCAAAATAACTCCATAACTCTTTTTAACCATATCACTAAAAAACTTAATTTTATAAACTACCACAGTGACACCACCACCACCACAGCACCGTTGCCACCACTGCCAACCCGGCAACCCCCCTCCCATCTCCCATCTCCCATCTCCCATCTCCCATCTCCACCACCCACACCATAGGAGGGAAAAGGCTTGCTTAGTCCAAAACGGGCAACCAAAAAAGAAAACACCATTTGTGTATAAAAATTTTAGGAGCCTTTCTCTTGGCCGAATTGAAGCTTTTTTGTATATTTATTTTTATTCTTAAAACACGACAATAGATGTATACATAAATGCATGCATATATGTATATATATGAATTGTAAATGTATATATAAAATTATATATACATATACATACAAATATATGTATATATGTATCTATGTGTATCTGTGTATATATATATAGGGGTGTTTGTGTGTGTATCAGAAAATAGGAGAAATATTGCACAATTCTACTGACATTGTAATCTAAATTTCATAATCATTAAAGCATGCGAAACATATAATTTGAACTGACAATTTTATTTTTGAATTGATTTCTACGTTGTCACCAAAAATAAAAATAAAAATAAAAATCGCTGTTCTCTCGCATTCCATTTCAGACCCATTTCAATCTCAATTCCATTACTCACCGAAACCCTTCCAATGAACCAAACACTACCTTAAGGTTTAACGAATTAAATGATACAGCTTGAAGCTAGTTAGCAAAACAAAGAAGATGCTAAGGGAAAAAGGCAGCGGTGTACCTGTTAGCTTCGCCTTTAACTTGTTTGGAGAACTCATTAAAGACACCGAATTGACGATTACCAGAATGATTAAATGCGGGAACGAATCTTAATCTCGTGCTCGAAGTCGAAACCTAGAGAATAACAAAATAATCAACAGACCAAAACCCATAATTGGGAATTTACTTAACTTATTGAGGAACCAACCTGTTGAGATTTCAGAAGCTGACGATAAAAGAAACGGTTGGAGAGACATAAATCTCGGACCAGCTTTCTGCTAGCCATGAGAGGTTGATTGCTTCTCTAGAAAATCTTGGAATCTTTCTTGTGGAAATTGTTGTTGTTCTTCAACCGAGAAGATACAGAATTGGAGACTCGCGGGAGGGTTTGGGACTTGTGAACGGGGAATGCTAGGGCGACAAACGGGAGGATCAAACCAACGACCCATTTGCCCGCATTTATGCTCTGCGGGTTAGGCCCAGTTTTGACTCTGAAAAGGCTTATATTTGGGATCAAATTGAACCCAATAAGTAGGTTTGTTATTGGGTTATTTAAGGCAAGGCCCAATGTCCCTAGTTGGGCTTGTTTAATCTTGTGTCCTTATCCTAGAGGCTTGGAATACATGCCTTTTAGCCTTAAAAACTCAAAAATACCAACATAGACTGTGTGGCAAAAAAAAAGTAGATGAGAAAAAAATAAAAAATCAATAAAATTTTATTTGATAACTTATTTACTATTAATGTCAATTATATATAATCATTATAATTTACTATATAAAAAAATAATACTGTTCAATTTAAACAAAAAGCAAAAAAATAATTTTTTACTTCGTCAATTAAAAACTAGCTTAGAAGTAAATTTACGAAGCAACTTTTTTGAATTTAATTTAGTTTTTGAATAAAATGCAAAAAAAAAAATTTTTAAATACCAACTTTTAAGTTGTGTGTCAATTCGGTCCTTAGTATCTTTGTGTCCAGCTAATCTAGCTAATGGAGCACCATTCTTAAGAAATTACAGCTAAAATGAAATTAAAAAAATTATCCAATCTTTGTTCACGAGTGGTCTGTTTGAATTATCTTCTTTACAGCCATTTTTTATTTTTTTATGGTGATATTTGTCTTTTTCTCTATTTGGAATTTTGATTTTTGGTAATAAAAAAACTGAAAAAACTCTCTCTTAAAATAGGAAGACAAAAATAAAGAAAATAAAAAATAAAAAGCATATTCTTAGTATGATATGTCCTATATTTGCATATGAATTATTGATTCCCGAATATGGTAAAAGAGGTGGTAAATTTTATTTATTAGCAAATATTATTTTTCTTCGACACAAATATATATAAGGGCCGTTTCTAATGTTACTGCTAATAAATTTTTGCTTTCTACTACTATAATTTTAGTTATAAGTTACAATATATTCAAAACACTCACAACTTCTGTTATAAATTATAATTACTTTTTTTTTATTTCAACTACAAATTACAATCTTTACCAAATACTCACAACTTCTGTTACAAACTATAATTTATAAACTATTAGTTTAAGTAACACCAAACACCATCAAATATAGGTATAGGTATTTTTTTTTATCAATTATTATATTGCCAACTAATAACCCTTATTGTCCTGTACTTTGCCAACTCTAAACCTTTTCAACTTTTATGATATCCCATTTAGGAAATAGCACTTTTAAGCTTAGGTGATGATCTAAAGCTCTTGACATTGAGAAATCAATTATTTTAGTTTAGATTAGCTCATTTTTTGATTTATTACAGCCTGAGATATTCCCTTAATACCTAAATTTTGTTTAAAAACCAACTATTTATGCTAAACTTTAATACCTCAATATTTGCTTAATTATTTTATATATTTTTAGTAAAAAATAAGAGTTTTGATCAACTTTTTAAATTTTTTTTGATTTCAATCACCAATGCGAAATACAAAATTCTAAAAACAATATAAAAAATGAAAAAAACATAGACTACAATTTTATTATGTACTAGGCCTTAGTGCCTTACCTTATGTTTGGCCAAGTTTTTAACGCTTTTTTGCTAATATTTATTATTTATTCTTAACATAATTTTGAAAATTTTAAATATTTTACCTTTTTGTTTTGTTGCGATGAAACGATGTTCAAAAGTATGACAGCTTTAGCTTAATTTGAAAAAAAGTTTGTACAAGATTGTTAGCCCAAGTGCTTCTTTAATTAATTTTGATGATTTTAATAATTCATTTCCTATAAATAGATGTCTTTAAATTGGATAATATTTATTATTTCCAAAATGAAAGTGTTAACCCATTCTG
>JAULJZ010095902.1:0-12089 GCA_032270985.1 Heliamphora pulchella
AATTAGTTAAAGAAATAAAATTATAAATTTATTATACAATAACTATTTTTTATTTTTTAAAATTTTAAAAAATAATTACACACACAGTGCGCCACATTTCTTGTATAAGTAGGAATATTCGCCAAACTTCCCTTTTATAGACTCATTTTCTTTTCCGTTTTTGAATCAGCGGCTTTCCTCTTTGGTTGCATTTCATACCAGGAATTAAGTTCCGAACTGATAATGAGCCATTCAAGGTATAATTCCCTTCTCCCTTGACAACATCCGAATATGTACGGTTTTTCTTGTCTCAATAACAAATAAATTGGGAACCATATTTGCATCTTCTGCACTGTTTTCCCTTGCTCTGTCTCATAAATATTTTTTAATATTAATACAGGTATAAATTTTATTTTTTAATTTTCCCTATATTTAACTCCTATTTTTTTTTTATTTCTTATATTTTGTATTTTTAGCTCAATTGTTTCATCAACTACCATTTTCTATTCATTATATCATCTATGACTCTTATTAGTATTATTCTTTTAAAACTTAAAAGGTATTCTTGAAATATTCCAATCCCTTACCCCTGTTATTTTTTTTAATATTTTTTTAAATTTTCATTATAATCAAATAGAAGATGAAAAAAAAGAGATCACATTTATGTTCCAACTATGTCCCATTTCCATTCCTATTCAGTTTGTTTAGAGATGACAATTTTACCCGTCTCGTCCTGTCCTGCTTCTTCCGTCCCGTTTTGTACGAATTTTTTTTGCACCCATTAGGTAACGGGTAAGGGGTGGTATTTACAATCCCTAACCCGTTTCCCTCGTCCTACATCCGATTAAATAAATTAAATATATTTAATATATAATATGTATATAAATTTTATTTTTTAAAAATATAATAGGTCTGAAAAACAAAAATATTATACTTATTTTTAACTTTTTACTTATATTTCTTATTTTTATTTATTTTTAATTCTAGTAATTAATTAATATTAATATTTTAATATCTTATTGTGTCATTATTATTAGTATTAATTTTTTAAAAAATAAAAAATATAATTTTTACCACGACCCTGCCCGCCACACCACTTTTTCAATTATTTTTTTCTGATCCACTAATAAATGGGGTGGGAGTGGAGGAGCATACTCCATCCCAAATCCGTCCCGTTGCCTTGTTATGCAGAGTAACATTCAAGGATTATGGGCCGCATAGTATCATTCGAATATACCTTCTGTTTTAGGCTGAAATGCAGAGATTTACAGCCAAGATTGTGGACATGATGAAGCAAGAAAAACTGTATGCATCCCAAGGTGGACCTATTATCTTATCTCAGGTTAGTCTCTTACTTTTCTTTACAGTTTTGGAAACTTAGAAGAGAAAAATAAGATCATTCAAATTATTAAAGCAAAAAAAAAATTATGTTTTTTCTCCCTCTCATTTGGACAAGTAGAGAAAAAAATATAATTATTTCTCTCTTATATTGTTTGGTTAATCTACATAAAAGAGAAAACAAAAATGTCTTATAATGTTACCAAACGTGGTCCACTCCTCTCACTAGACCCCGCATATTCAGAAGTTTCGTGCACCAAATTGCCTTTTAATGTTACCAAATTAACCTCACACTAATGTAATTTTATTTATTCTTTAATTTTTAGAGGGTTAATCTTGACATTGTAAAATATAATTATTCATCTATTTAAGTGCTCTCCAAATTTCACTATTTTTTTTTTTTGTCGAGAAATAGTCACACATCCATTTTCACACCTTACACTTGGCAAGATTTAAACTCCCAAACATCTTATTTGGAAGGCTAACACCCATACCATTGGGACAAAGATCACTTGGTAAATCCCTCTACTTTTTGAGAGATTCAAAGCTAATGTTTTAAGAGAAAATCAAGCCTTTACATTTCTTTCTTTTTATCTCATCTTTAATTATCCAAACAAGTAATTGTGATAATAATACATTTATTTCTTTTTTTCCTTCTCAAATCACACTATTCAAACGGACTGTTGTTAATGATTATTCGTCGTTTTCCCCATATTTATGCACACTTTTTATTTGTGGGTTTTGTGGGACTTTTATCTCAATATTTCCTGTTGGTAAGAGTTTAACTTACTGATGATTGATGATTTTACTGGGAGAATGTTTTTCTATGCTAAGCCGATTTCAATTAATTGGAACAAAAACTTAGTTTGATTTGGTTTGATTTAATAATTTTTTTTCTATGCTAGATTGAAAACGAATATGGGAATGTTGAGTCAGCATATGGATCTGCTGCCAAAGCATATGTTAATTGGACAGCAAGCATGGCCTCATCTTTGGATACAGGAGTGCCCTGGGTGATGTGCATGCAACCTGATGCGCCTGATCCTATTGTGAGTTTCATTCTCCAAGTATATTCATTTACCTTGTTAACATCAAGATTAGATCAATTTCTTGGTAGGTAACAAAGCGTATCAGTTAGATGGACACTAACACTATAATTTAAAAGCTTGTTTAAATTAGAGATATTCTTTATGTAAATAAACACAATAAATAAGAAATTCTTGAAAATCCGTATTAATCAATTAGTTGATTAGCTCTAATATTACAACTTATTTATAGTGAAAAATCTCTAAGCAAAAGAAAACAGTTAATTAACGCAGTTGAATCATATCAAATCCCAAAATAAAAGAAAAATTACCCTAAAAAAGAAAATTTTGATATGAGGTCATATTTGACTGCTAGAAAATTGTAGAAATACATCAAAACAAGCCGCATTGAAAAAAAAAATTATAAAAAAAAGTTTTTGTTAAAATTGTTATTTTTTGAAATAGAATATTGGACTTTTCAAGGCCTAAATGATATATATTGGCTGAGAACTGGCTTAGGTTCATTGGGCCGTTTTCGGTCAAACATGGGTTTTTGAAATTTATCCACCAATGTTAAGTTACGTTTCTACTGTCACTGTTTTTGCATTCTGATAATAGTAGGCCACCACAAAAGAAAAGCCCATGAACTACTTTACATCACTTCTAGGACATGTGATCTACTATGTAGAATTTGGAAATGGGATTGTTTACTTATTCAAGCATAAGTACCAATTTGTTTTTATCAAATTGAATTTGTTCTTTTGAATGTTTGCAGATCAACACTTGCAATGGATTTTATTGCGATCAATTCAGCCCCAATTCTGCTAATAAACCAAAAATGTGGACTGAGAATTGGAGTGGATGGTAAGATGTGTGGCTCTTGGTACCTCACAATCTAGTGGTTATTGGAATCAGAACTTGCTGATGACAACAAGCAATTCTCTTTTCAGGCTCCATTTATTTTGATATAAAATATTTTATAATAAAAAATATGTTTCATTTAACTAACACTATGGTAAGTAAAAAAATTGATCAAAATATGTAAAAACATATTCGTCTACCTTGTTAACATAAAACAATAGATAAAAATATGCTACTAACACTTTCGCCGCCATCATCATCGCCATTACCACCGTCATTGCCAACATTACAACCGTTGCCTCCACCTTCACCACCGTTGCCACTACTGCTATTATCATCGTCATGGCCACCATCACCGTCGCTACCACCATTTCCAACACTGTTGCCACCTCCACCACGAACACCATCATCTCCACCACTGCCACTGTTATCCCCCTTGCCACAGCCACCGTTATCCCCCTTGCCATCGCCACCTCTGTCTTTTCCTCTACCCCTATTGTTGCTACCACCTTCTCCTCTTCTACCACCTCCACCACTACTGCCATTTTCACCTCCACCGTTGCCACCACTACCACCACTGTTGCCTCCTTTGCAGCCACTATTATCGCCATTGTCACCACCACCGCTATGTTAACACGAAAAAATAACTTACTAATTTTTTATGTAAATTAATTTTATTTTTTTATTGTAAAATATTTTACTAAAAAATATGTTATATTATTTTTTATGAACTAAATACCAAAAAATAAGTAAAAATATATTCTAAATATTTTATGTTAATTCAAACAGAGCCTTAATACTCCTGTGTTTTCACCACTCCTCTTATCTGGAACGTTAGGTATCTTAAATTTGGCGGTGCTGTTCCCTACAGACCAGTGGAAGACCTTGCTTTTGCCGTGGCACGTTTCTTCCAGCTAGGGGGAACCTTCCAAAATTATTATATGGTATTATTCCCTTTTCTTGACAGCTTTTATACATTTTTATGAGTTTGTATGACAATTATCCTATGTGATATGGATACGAACATTTGACACGTTAAAAAATAACGTTTGAATTTTTAAAAAATATGGATACGAACATGTGATATGTCCACGTGTTCATTTTTAAAACATACAAATACGTTTTGAACACGTTAAAAAGTTATATTTTTATATATTTATTAAATGTTAAAGATGTAACTAATTTATTCGATGGTAATTAAAAATGTACAAGATATAACTAATAAACTTGAAAAGTCCTATATTTTCTCTTACAAATATACCAAAACATATTTACTATGCATAATTTATAGTTTTAAGAATGCAAAATATTATTACTATGAAAAAATTCATCACATAAAATGTGTTTTGGAGTTTAAAAGGTATTGTTGAAATATTTGTCAAGTATCAAAAAATTATATGACATCATGATTTTATTGTTTTAATTAACACGCGTTTAAAAAGTATCAAACACAAACTTATGAGTGTCGGAATTGTGTCCAAATAGTATCACGTTCAACACAACTCGCCTTCTTCGTAAAAGTATTCATTCTTCTTCGCAATTTTCTGTTGGGATTCACAATCTTCTCTGAATCTGGTTTGAATCAAGCAGAAGACCTTACATATGAACTATGTTTTGCTTGCTTAACTAGTACCATGGCGGGACTAACTTCGGCCGAAGTACTGGGGGACCCTTCTTTGCTACAAGTTATGATTATGATGCCCCAATTGATGAATATGGTATGATTCTCTACACTACTTTAGTTTATGCTTGTAATGTCTAAAAAATTTTACTTTTAAGAGATTTAGTTTTTTTTTAGAAAAAAGAGGAAAAAAAAAAGTTAGATTGTTCGGCTTTGTTTATGGTAGCCTTTTTCTTTCATATTTTTTGTTAAAATATCTAATATATCCCTATTTTTGTTTTAAAGTTATAATGCTTGGAATACTCATATATTTTTTAATTAATAAATTGGGTGTAAATTGGCTTTTTAATTGAGGATATTAAAGTTATTTCACTCAAATAAAAATTGAAGTGTTTGGAATGTGCATAGGATCTTTTCTTGAAAAAGAAGTGGAAAAACAGTTAGTGAATTTTTCAGAGACGCCAAATACTATAGCTTAAAAGATGGTTCTTATTGCAAAAAACAATGCCAACTTTTGAAAAATGCCAAACAGGGTCTTATGGTACTTGAATGGAACTAATGGTCATCAGTTGCATCCCATGTGCAAGTTATCTGTAGCCTGCGAAATGATGCAAACTTGAAAGTCTTAAGATGTCAATACAATGGTCTTATTTTATAATCTCAAAGTAAATCAACCAAGATCTGGCTCCAATTTTTTCTTCTTTCTGTTTTAGTAGTTGAAGCCCTCTCCCATTTATAATAGGCTTCTAGAAAGTTTCCCGGACCAAATTGGAGGAATTCAGATGTTATAGATGATATTCGAATGTCTTTCGTGGAGTAGCTTCAAAATGATCATCTAATCAAGATTGTTCAGCTATCTATATGACATGAAAAGAGAAGAAAGTCTTTCAATAAGTATAAATTCGATCCTAATGATGAAAAGAAAGCATTATGTCCCGATTATCTTGATCGTGGAATATCGTTGAAAAATAGGAATCAACTTTATCAAAGATTTCTTGAGATTGTTTCAAGTATGGAATGAGTCAATCATCCACTTTGGTATCTTATTTGCAGGACTTCTTAGACAACCGAAGTGGGGCCACCTAAAAGATCTGCACAATGCCATAAAGCTTTGTGAAATGGCAATGGTGGCCACAGAGCCAAATATTACTTCTCTTGGTCCAAATTTGGAGGTATGCCTATATTTCTCCATCTACCCATTCATTTTTCAAGGGAACCTTTTCCTCTATGATAAACCTTGTTTCTTGAAAAGCCTAATTGCTTTAGCAATCTATACTTAAAACTTACAGAATTTTGTTTTTATTCCAAATGGTTTTCCCATTTCAGGCAAGTTTATATTTTGAAGCAGATTTATTTTTGTGTTCTGTGTTTCTTGCCAATGTGGGTTCCTCTGATGCAACTGTGGACTATGATGAAGTTTCTTATCATTTACCTGCATGGTCTGTGAGCATTTTACCTGACTGCATAACTGAAATGTTTAATACCGCAAAGGTTAGCAGCATCTGCTTAAATTATGTCTTACATTTACTGTTCTATCACACAAGAACTTCATTAGGTACAAGCCTTTATCTTTTATATGCTTGTTGATCTTAAATTACAATGACGTGTTTTGGAAGTAGGATTTGCTTTTCTTTTGTCTACAAAGAGCTTAAAACTTGATCACGGTCAGAAGATGTAGTTGCAAGAGTTTCATGAAACTCCATTTCATTTTACAACTTCTGACGTATGTTATCTTTCTTCTAAAAACAAGAGGAAAACGTGAGGTTGTCAAGAAGCACTTTTGTGACAAGTTTGAAATTCTATGGTGATTGAATAATTTTTTTGAAATTATTGGAGGAAAGTTCATCTTTTTTCATAGAAGTCTACGTGATAAAAAAAAAAGACACATGCGACAAATTATTTCACATTTGTTATATACTGGCGAGCCTAAAAAATTTGTGCCTATCTATATTCCAATAACAACCTTTATTTGATAATTTTCCTATCACAGATTAATCATGTGGCTACCATCCCAAAATTCATTCGTCAATCTTCAAATGATGTTGATGCTTCTAAACCATTCTTCTCGGACTGGAGTTGGTTTAGTGAACCAGTTGGTATCTCAAGTAAACATGCATTCATGAGACCCGGGTTATTAGAGCAAATAAATACTACGGCTGACAAAAGTGACTATCTATGGTATTCAGTAAGGTACTACAAAATATGTTATTTTACTCGGTTGTTATTTGAAACTAGTGGCTTTGATATATTTGATAGTTCACTAACTGACCCAAAATATTTTTGTAGCATTGACATTCGAGGCGACGAGCCTTTTCTTCAAGATGGATCTCGAACGGTCCTTCATGTCGAATCACTTGGTCATGGCCTTTATTCTTTTATTAATGGGAAATATGCAGGTGATGAGAACTAATACAAGTTAGAAGGACATGAGGATGATTTTTTCTTTTTAGATATTTGTTTCTTTATTGTTTTTACTTTTTGTAAAGTTTACTTTAATTCTGTTATCGAGACATATCATTTTAAACTTAATTGACCCCTGCAAAAATTACTGATAAATTAGCAATCGTATTTTAATTCATCACTCAGTGCCATAGTTGTAATGGAGACGAATCTCCTCGAATACCCTTTAAGGTATCTAGACATTATTTCCATATTTTATTAGAAAGTGCCACTCTCACCTATTTTGGGTTCCTTTGCTTTATTATTAATGTTCTTCGAACCATTTGATATGCATATAAGATTTATTGCATTAACTGAGACTGCTTGTAAGGCTTCCAAATGAATTACTTTTTGGCTTTTTTGCCTAAACGTACATTATAGTTTTGGTTGCTTTTTCCATTAGTGCTCTCCTTGTTAATAGAACTATACATATACTTAATGAAAGTGAGATTTTCAAATGTTTATTGTAGATGGTAGAGTTGGCAACAGTAAAAATGCTAAGGTTACCTTGAAGGCCCCCATCACACTCCTCCCTGGAAAGAACAAGATAGATCTCTTGAGTTATACAATGGGACTTCAGGTTCAACCTTGCTGCTTAAGATTTTTATGTTAGAATCCCACAAAAGGGAGATTGTTATATGCATTCTATTCTTAAATGTTGGTTTCCATGTGGAGAAATCTTTTATAGAACACACAAATAATGCATCATTATTCACATTATGCAGAGCTATGGGGCATTCTTTGATGAGTGGGGTGCTGGTGTCACTGGTCCAGTCAAGCTAGAAGGCGTAAATAATGGATCTACCCTGGATCTCTCCTCACAACAATGGACATATCAGGTAAGCTTGTATTGATTTTTATAATGTCATGCTATATTTAAATTGCTTAAAACCCCGAGGGATAGATTGAACAGTAAAGGCCTTGGCTTTTTATTCAATGAGTTGCTAGTTTGAGTCCTTTTGGGGCAACTGGAGGTTTGCCTAGTTGCTTACTTAAAGGCTCTCAGAATTAGATCTCGCCTCTCGGTTGTCCAGATGTGAGGTAAATCGGGCCTAATTGGGTTGAGCGACCAGCATTAAGTTATCAAAAGAAAATGCTTAATCGTTGTAATCTAATAAAAACTGTAAATTGAGGTGGCACATCCACTCCTCCTTCCCAAAAAACCCAAAAAAAAAAGGGAAAAAGAAAGAAGAAATCTTGAAGCAGTGGAAAATAAACAGCAAATTTGTGTACCTAGTCGACCGAAGTATATGACCAGAGATTTTCGTGGCTTTGTTTGCTACAAGTTTGATTTGATCGCAGGGCTAAATGCAGTAATATTTAACTTTACCCGTTGAACTTTTCTCTTTTGGCTCAGGTTGGACTAAAAGGTGAAGAATTGGGCCTCTATAGTGGCGATTCTTCAGCTTGGGAATCAAAACCTGATTTACTCGTTCAGCAATCCTTCATTTGGTACAAGGTAATATCATGTCCTTTATTTTTAGCTTATAATTTAGGCAAATTGAGGATTCAAGACCACAAGAGAAGGTTTAGAGGACCAAAACTTCATCATCAGGTTGCATGTTATAACATTGTTCACTAAATCTGACTTATTTATGAAGTCGGCCAACGTATTAATGTTGGAAGCCATTAAATGCATAGATATCGGACTACAAATAGGTGTAGAGAATATTCCTTTTTACTAGTAGTATATAAGGATGAAACTGAGTAAAGTACGAGTGATTATGAGACATACGACGAGTTAATGAAAATGGCAAATGTTTGAAATGATAACCAAAAAAAAAAAAAGAAAGAAAGATGGAAAATTAAAAAGAGAAGCATAGTTAATTATTTTAGTGAAAAATCAAAAAATGAAGAATGGGATATCTGTGACTCACATTGTTGTGTCTCGAAAAATAATGAAGGAATTTTAAAATTTTGCAGATATTTATGATTATCCCATACATCTTCCTATTGCTATATCTGAAGAAATTAATGTAAATGCAATGAAAGTATCCAACTCGAGAAACGCTAAACTTGTGTCAAGATCTTTATTTAACATGAAAATCGGGTTCGTCTTTGATTTTGGTTATTATTTTCTTATGCTCTTTTGAGAAGAAGATTATTATGAAAGACTTCCGGCTCACTGCTTAAGCTTAAGATGCTAACACATAAACCAACACATGTTGATTAATTCAGGCTACTTTTGATGTCCCTTCTGGCAATGACCCAATTGCACTAGAGTTCATAGGGTTGGGAAAAGGCGAGGCGTGGGTGAATGGACAAAGCATTGGGCGTTATTTTCCACTCTATCCCGCTCCAACTGTTGGTTGTGTAGACCATTGCGATTACAGAGGCTTTTATAGTTCAGGCAAATGCCTTAAGAACTGTGGGAAAGCCTCTCAGGAAATGTAAGTGTTGGACCTTTTTGCTTAGAACAAACTAAATATTGCGATTCCAATAAGATCATCTTGATTCTAATCTCATGGTTCTTGTAGGTACCATGTGCCTCGTTCGTGGTTAAAACCGGTTAAGAACACCCTGGTGCTCTTTGAGGAGCTGGGTGGGGATCCAAGACAAATAACTTTTGTTACAAGACAGGTAGAAAGCACAAATTTTTAGCCATTCCCCGGTGCAACAGCACCTGCGCCCTTTCCACAGTACAAAAGGTGCTCTTTCCCTAATATAACTTCCTTAGATGGAGTTCGGTTTATTTATTATCTATTTGCGCACATCATTTTTATATTCATTGTAATGAACTAATATCAGTTTTCACTTACGAGCACAAATTTTTTGGCAGGCATGTATTGGGTTAAGGATTTGAAAAATTGGAGTCTCCGTTGATCTGTGATTGGGGAGCCCCTGTGCTGGAATGACCAATTAAAGCTTAGCAGTTGGAGCTTTCTGTTCATGAAGAAGAGATCTTGAATAAGTCAGTTTGATTGTTTAGTAATTTTGAACCCAAGGCTACATTTTAGCTTTCCCCCTCGAAATGCTGACAATAAAATTCTTTGATTATCTATGCTTATAGAAAGCTATAAAGGGAATTGCTCGGATCATTAAAATCGTTAAAATCTTGCAAACTTAAATTATTAATTTGATATAGTTTCTTGTATTTCATAAACTTATGGTTCAATGCTTCCTTCAAGGACTAAAATTTGAGTCACCACTCATCTTTAGCCATTTGATCACGGCTTTGCACATTAATTGCATGGGTAGAGGATTCAGATTCTTTTCTCCTTCTCTACGTCCTCTATTTACAATGGAGCATGGGTTTCCCTCCAAGGCATGTAACCGTCATTTAATAGGGTTGAGCCTAGTAACCCTAGTTGAAAGTTTTTTTTTGAACAGCAAACAAGCCCTTAGGGGCACCCCAAGAGGGCCCGAAGGGGAAATCCATTAAAAAAGGTTTTAAAGGTACAGGGAAAAGAAGTTTGGAAATCCCAACCCAAACAAGGAGAAACATAGCCCTAAATAGAGCTTCCAAACGCACCCAAAAGTAAATTAAGCTTCTTCCTTCACACGCAACACAGTGACTGTGAGCTCACCGATCTCATCTCTATCGTACTCGTGGAGCAGCTCGAAATCGCGTCTTGCGTTTGAATCTTAGCTTTCTAACTTCACGAATATTGTAGATCAGTTGCTCCATTGAGATGTCCTTCGTCCCGCTCATCGTCTTGACCCAGAAGGCCATCCTCAATTTGATTAACTCCACCATACCAGACCAGTCCACCTCCTCTTTCTTGAAGACAACTCCGTCTCTTTCTTGAAGACAACTTCGTTTCGCACCAACCACATCGACCAGATGGTCTAAAAGAATAGAGTTCTCCATGTAGTGCCCTCAACGTCCTTAAGAGGGGAACCCAGCCACCATTCCAGCAGATTTTTGAAGCCTGAGTGGGCAACCCACTCCATTCTCCACCAGGATAGCACGGCGCACCATGTTTTCCACGCGAAGCTACACCCCACCAACAAATGATCCGTAGATTCCGGGTCCTTATTACACAGAACACATAGGTTATTTGCTGACCCTAAGAAAATCGCCCTTCTTGCTAGTGTTTCTTTTGTCACTATACCTCCTAACACAGCCCTCCAGCAGAAAATTTTGCACTTAGGTGGAACTGCATTTTTCCAGATTAAATCTGCCTTCTCCAATAGCCTTGCTTCCCCTTCTCGAATTTGCCTTGAGCAGCATTTTGTAGAGAACCTCCCAGTTGTCTCCGCCTTCCACATCAATCGATCCTCCTCATCTGATTTAACAACCTGGTTAGCCACGATTCTTCGCACAGTATCCCACTGTTCTTTTTCCCATGTAAACAATTCCCTTCTAAAGAATTTCCCACCCGGTTGACTGCTTTCTTTGTCACCTCCCAGCTCTTCTATCACTGCAAACAGGGAGACCCTATCTTCGATGGTGCAATTGAAAAGCCTAGGAAGGAGCTCTCCCTCAACGGTTTGCTGTCCCACCAAATGTCCCTCCAGAAATCTATATTCCTACCATTCCCTATTCTTAGCACCAAATTACTCCTTAGGATGTCCCGTATTCTCTGATTATGTTACTCCCTTAAGTCAATGATTGCCTTTCAAATAGCTGATACTTTGCATTTTCCTGCCACTTCTGGGAACCATTTGTCCCTGCTGATCCTGTACTTTGAGCATGCCACCTTCCTCCATAAAGCTTCTCTTTCCGTGCCAAATCTCCACCACCACTTAACTAGCAATGCTTGATTCTTAATCTGAATTGGAACCACACCCAGGCCTCCCTTCTCTTTGGTGGTGGTAACACCCAGGCCTCCCTTCTCTTTGGTGGTGGTAATTTTATCCTAACCGATTGATTAGATGTAACT
>JAULJZ010095913.1:0-12088 GCA_032270985.1 Heliamphora pulchella
GGATTAAAAAAAATCCTATTTGCGCCATGACTTCTGTTTGGTTTGGGAATCCTTAACCAATCAAACACCCCGGCGCCAAGAAAACCGCTGCTTGCTGTGTTTTATTTGGAAACTGTTACTTCAAACACACTAATGCTGCGTTGGAATTTTCGATGCCCAAACAGCGCTTTTGATGCTGCGGTTTTTTATGCTGCAGCCTCTTGGGAATTGCACCAAACAGTTTATGCCGTGGTGGACACTGGCGCTGCACTGTTTGTGAGAAACAGCCAGTGCGGTTTGGACGCTGCTTTTTTGCACTGGAATTGCTTCTGATTTGCTTTTTATCAAAAACTATTGTTTTTTATTTGCATCAGAATAGTATTCGGTTATCAAATGCACTGTTTTTGATTTGCATCCGAAAATCGCCTGCATAGTTGCTGCACTTGTTTGACTTTTGGAAAAAGCTGCTGTGCCTCTGCTTGGAAAACCAGCTATTTTCTCGTCGGATTGCCGCTTGCTGCTGGACTGGATTTGAAAAAACCACCGGGCGCCTCATTTGGAGAACCCGCAGCACCTATTTGTTTCCAGCGCTTGTTCTTTTGTTCTTCTTTTATTTTTTTAATTTTATTTTGATAACATAAAATAAAAAAACCAAGAAATCGAAAAAACTAATATTTACATTGATCTTATGTTCCGTATGCTCACATTCGATCTAAAAATTAATTAATCTATCACGGTCAACTCCCGTGATTAAAAATTAATTAAATTATCATCCATGCATTCAATCAAACATGAAAATAAAGGATAATCATAAAATCGGGATTAGAATGCTTGCAAAACAAAGTTAGCAACAGTTCTAAATCTACCCGACCCCGATAACCGTAAACGAAAAACAAAACGGCTCTGATACCAATTTGTTGGAGGCAAAACTACCAAGATCATTATTTTTGTAAAACGATTTTCGGTAAAAAATTAATTGGATGGGTAAACGTCGAAACAGACTCTAGATAAAAATATTGACGTTGAACGATTAAAAATAAACCCGTGCAACCAAAGTTAATTTAGAAGAATACTTTTTGTCGATCTAATATTCAACTACGACTTGATTCTGAGTTGAAGTTTCAGTCAGATCTTCTACTGTATTTCCTTATACGATCCTCAAACGCAGTGTGAGTTACGATCCTCCGAGAACTCGTACCGACAGAACCCCGATATATTTAAGTTTTGAAAGACAAAAATAATATCATAATAATAATGATCTAAAATCATCAAAAATTGGTTCAGTCTACCCGCATATATATAGGGCTACAGCAGGGACTTGGAGAGTAATTATGAGTTAGACTTCTAGTGGAACACAGACACCTACTAGAGGTTTCTGCAATTATGAAAAAATATGCAGCGGTTTCTGCAATTTTCATAAAATACTGAATTACAGTTCACACCACTAAAGAACTATAATTGCACTCTGACCCATAATCTGAAAAGCTTCTTGCATTGAGCTCATGTTATTAAATGCTTACTATTTCTCCCCACGTTAAGATTCCCGATAACTGCCAATTAAATTTAATTACTGACAATTTAATTTAATTGACATCTTGATATTTTTTAAACCCTTCCGCTTAATTTATTTGATCGCTGGATAATCAAATTACCTGTAGGGTTTGGCCCGGTCAAAACTTATAAGCATCCTTAAGGGGATATTGTCAATCCTGATCATTCGGGATATGAATTTTGTCAATAATTAATAATTGTCATATAAATAATACCGTTATCTAACTTTGCAGGAATATAAACCCATATAAGATCACACCATCTAATGAATCAAAACAGCAAATATTAAATGTATGCAAATCAATAATTATTTCAGAATTAAGAGGATAAACACTATTCATAATAATCTTGGGGTGTGAATTAATTTATATAATCAGTACAAAATTAATTACTCTAAATGTCCCGTTTAATACACACAAAGTGTACTAGCACAGAGAGTCAAAATAATAGACGACGCTATTATTTATTTCCCGTAATCAAGACAGGTCTACTAAAACTTTGTACTACAATCGTACCAATGGTATGTTCATTTCTATCTAAACTGTGAACATAAAACTTATATTCTGTAAGAATCTAAAAGCTGATCTTCTGTGTGCAAGTCGTACTATACACACCAGATTAAATACTATACAGAATTTTTGACATCCATGCATATCAAAGAAATGATATACATACATTGCTCATAAAGATTCACATAAAATAAAAAATTAATTTTATTAAAATTAAATTAAATTCTAAAAACATGATTTTCAGTATACCAACCCTAACATAGATTGCACGAAATTACAAAACTGTTAAAACATGGCTACTATTCTGGACTCTACGTGATTTCCTATTTTAGATTTTGGTGTCACTTTGTTGGATAGCTTAGATCTGTTCCTACCAATCAGTCCTTTTTGGTTCTAGTTCGTGCATTGATAACTCGCAGTATTGTTCACGCGCAAATCTCATACGGTTGTGAAAGCTAGCTCATGAGCTATTGTTGTAAGCAGATTTTGACCAAAGATAAAAGTTTTCTTTAATTTTCCTTATGCATACTCTTAACATGCCTTTGACAGTTTAGAATCGTGCGTTCGGATTGTCCATTCATTTGAAGGGGAGATGTGGGTCTCGGTGGGGTATAATAGAAACTCATGTTGGTGCAGATCTCATGGATGCACTTTTTGTTTGTAGCTACCGATGTGTCGTGAGGTTTAATCAATAGAAAGTGAGCAGCCTTAGTGAGATAATTCATTATGACTCAAATGTTATTGTGCTCTTAAGACGATGTTGACAATCCTGGTGACGAAGTCCGTAGTCATATGCTTTCCTTCCTATTCTAGTCTTTCCAAGTGTTGTACCGTTTCTCTTGGCTTCTGCCGTTGTCTTTCACGTGCTGGTATGTAGGGTTTGGAGGTCTCTTCCATTGACTATATCATTTTTCTTAGGAGGTTAGTCACTCTAGGGTAAAGTGAATGTGAGCAAAGGTGTGTCTGAGGCAAATATCGAGTCACATAATTCATTGTGGTTTGATGGTTAATTCTTCGTTCGGCTCTTGATGCACATGGTTGTCGTCAAAATTTTTCATTGAAGGTGGGGATGGCATGATTTGGATCATAACATTTTGGTGGGAAAAGCCGTCATGAATATTGATGCATACAGGTATTCTTCCTTTGTTTGCATACTAGGGTATCCTAAGCTTGAGGTTGTCTCTTATCTTCCACTTCCCCACTATTGGTATGAATCCCTTTGCTTTCCGATTTATTGGGTGTGTGGGTCTGTTATGAACTAGTCTGGGGAAGTCTGAATTATATCACAGGGTGGCATCGTGAGTCCCTTGGTGTGAAACAGTTGTTCCTATCTGTAGGTTACTGATGGCATAATTCTACTTATCGGGTCCTTTGAAAAGATGTAGTTAGTTGAATAGACCCTTACTTAACCATTCTTGCAGTCGGGGGTCTCGGTCTTCAATGCTTTGTTAAACATGGACGTTGACGGTATTTTAAGTCGTAATGTTGAGGGAAGATTGCCCCATGATTCGAAGAGGTGTTAAGAAGTTCCCGTGCATTGTCCTAGTTTTTTTTTCGTGAAAGCGCTAAGTCTAATAACGTAATACTCTGACGGTCGTCGTCACTCACAAACCTACAGGGCAAGGTTTTGAAGATCAATGGGCAAAAACATGTGTGGAGTTTAATAAGGATGGTCAGTTCAATTTTACTGGTTTCAGAGAAGGTGATCATAAGGCAGTGAATAGCTAAGCGTTTAGCTGAGGATTTCAAATGGTATAAGCACAAGACATAATTGGGGTTAGAGTAACTTAGGGTGGAACCCAGATGGTTCAGGGATAGGTTGAATTAAGGCAAAGGATCACAGTTAAAGCGATCACCGTTGACCCAGGTTGAGAGGTCAATTGAAGCTTAGATGCATTGGAGAAAATAGATCAGCAATTAATGAATATTACAAAAAGAATGCTCTCGGGACCAATCTGTGCAACATCAGACCTTGACAAAAGATACGTTTAAGAGACAGGTAGCCAAACTAGATATTTGTCTTGAAGTTACGTCGGCCTAACGTATTTCAATTCAAGCATCCAAGTCAACTCCCCATGTTGGGATTTCAAGAGTTTACAAAATTGCTTCTGTCGGATGTAGTATTGAAGTCAGGGGAAGACGAATGGTGGTAGAGGATCTTGGCAATATCGGATGTTCGGGACTAAAGAAATGACATTGAGTTCTACGAACAAAGAGTTAGTCCAAGGATGATGACTTGCATTGAAGGACAATCAAATGTGAATACTAGTCATCATCTAAGAATAGCTCAACAATGAAAACTCAAGGATAGTGGTATTTTTTAGGATGAAATTCTCGATAAGGTTACCAACAAGACATTGGGTGGAGAAGGATTACCTACAAATGATACTGGGTAGCATTGTTGAGGACCAGTGTTATTAGAAGGAAAGATAAGTAAAGAATTTTAACCGGGTATAAAAGTTGATACAAGGGTTTGAGAGAAGAAACTCATAATGGTGAAGTTGCGGGGTTTTAACAGGGGTTTCCATAAAACTTAAACTACTTCGAGTGCTTTATCATCCAAGGGTTAGTCAACTTGTCGATGGTTTGATCGTCTATTAGCCATCCTAAGAGAGTGTTGAGATTTGGGAGTTATTTCAATTCTTAATTGTCTTTATGTTTTGGGGACTTATGGAATTTAGTTTGAGATTATGAGATAACTTATGAAGAATTTAACAATGAACATTTTCATTTCATTCAAACACATAACCATTCCAAAGTTTATTTTTTTCAAGAGTTCGCAAAACACACATACATTATCCAACGAAGGAAATATACAACACCCAACGTGCTAAAGCCTAGACAAGCAAATGCAGATAGAAGTAGCGAATAACTGAGTCACGCTTCCATGCCGCCTCGTAGATATCATAGCAGCGCCACTGCACTTCCACGTGCCAAAAATCCTCCGGCCTCATACGAGCCCTGTTGATTATGGTAACTAGTATCTCCAGGTACGTTTCCAGACTATTAAAGTCGATTGTCATGTTGCGCGGGTTGATGATTCCTCTCTTGTCTCTAGGTTTCTACGTCTGCATCCACCTTGCATCCATCCTGTCCTCTAATAGCTCCTTGAATCCCGGTGGTACCTTCAGACAATAGGTGGTTTCATCACATCTCTCCAACACCCTTAGTGGTCCCATGTACCTCGAAAAAGACTCGGCTTTTATCCATTTCCACGTCCTTTCGGGGAATACTCTCACATACACCTGTTCTCTAACACGATAGTCTTTGCGGTAGTCTTGGCAGCTCCAGTAGATTGCTGTGTCCGTTGCTTCATCATCATCTGGCTCTGGTGGCGGTGCCTCTAGTGGATCATAAAGGAAAGCGATGTCTTGCTCCTCGTTCTCATCGTCGCCATCCTCTAGTCCCTCCCTATCCTCTTCTTCAACGTCTGCCTCATTTCCTACCTCATCTAGTTCTTCATCTACTCCCACTTCTTCGACCTTTTCTTCTTCCTGAACTGGCCACTCATCCGGAAACATCCATGCTAACGAAAATACGTCTATTGGGTCTTGCTCTTCAGCAGGTTCTTCCTCGGGGTCTGAGTCTTTTGGTTTCGGTGCTGCCCATGGTTCTCTAGCTGCCTCTACGTCAGACGCCATCCTAAAGAAAGAAAGATAGAGAAAATCCTAAAGTAAAGATTTTAAGTTGTTAAAATTATATGTGATAAATTAATAGTACAAACATTCTACAGAATTTCTATGCTACAGGACATGTAATCTCCTATCTCTCAAGGCTTGAAGGTTCACTAAACCTAGGCTTTAATACCAACAGTGACGCCCCGTCCTCCGGGCACGTCGGGACATACATAAGTACAGATAAAGAAAATATTCTAGCCATGCATTCATAGTTACATGTAATAGGTACTACATCATTAAAGGTTCAAAACTTGTCCAAATATATAACGATTACAGTCATCCAAAGAGTTTAACAAAATTACAATATGCGAGTGGAAACTGAACAAAGAACAAAAGGGTGGTCTTGAATTTCTTCAATTTGCGTAGACCGGATTGGCTGGATCCTGCCACTCACCTTGTTCCTTGATAACTCCTTCTCTTTCGGGTACGACTTCCTCAAAAAGCTCTCCTTCTTTACCTGTGGCACGAATGCCATGAGTCAAAACTCATAAGCAAATTTCCTAAACCTTCTAACAAACTCATAACAAAATATCCTACAATACATATCGTATAACACCCCATACAATTTAAGGCCAGAGAGGCAAATAAATTAAACATTTACAGCATGGTAAGCATATATATATAAATAATTGTGCAAGTGCATGATGCCAGTGAATGCGGTGCAAATGCCTAACCCGACAAACATCCAGAACCATAACATGAATTCCATGCCGAGAATTACAAAGTAGACTTTATGGGAATTTGATCACCAAACTTATTCTTGGCTCGTTGCGAAAGGTAAACGCTCACCTTGGCTTCATACCTCACCCGTTTTACATAATGACAACGGCGTGAGGCAGTCAGTTACATCCTTATTCCAAACCCTCCATCTTTATTCCAACTCCTCTGACCAAATTATATGCGCACAAAACCCACCTTAAGGACAAGAATGCTCGTTTAGCATCAACCCAAAGTCTAAATTACCGAAATTAAAAAGGCAAGTGACGAACCCACGGTGCCTTACTCCTTTTCATAATAAACCCATTTTTCTTAATAACAACTTCCTAAATCAATTTTTAAAATTGGCAACAAGGGACGCCCCAGATTCAAGACCACAAAAGGAATGATTTTCACACAACTCAACCCACAATGGCAGGTACAAAACGGATTCCAATAAACCAAGATGCAAGTTCAGCAATGCTCATGATGTGTAACATACTTCTTGTGTACAACTAATTATAGCATAGTATCTAAACATGGTATAGCACAAGGTACAATTCACTAAAGTATAGAGTATAAGTATATAAAGTATAAGTTATAATTTATGTGACTTGAATTTAGCCTATCGGCATGTTTTCTATTCATCAAATTGTCAATTTTATACACCAATCATTCACATAGTTCATTCTAAGTCTATATATTCAAGTCCCACAATGTGACATGCTACTTATACACTTAGCCAAATTTGTATAATTGTTCTAGCGCCAATTTTAAAGTTACAACAATATTTTGAGGTACCTAGACATAGAGTTAATTTTTTATTTTTGAATACCAATTAGATAAAAATATTTTCTACAACTTTTATGTTTAATACTAAGGTCAAATCCTAGGAAAAAAATGGGTCATTTATTTTAATTAAGAGAAAATCATTCAGCACTTAATAGAGAAAGGTGCAGCATTTGGGCCTCTAATGGCCTTGTTTTTGGGGCATCAGTGCAAGGGATATAGGTCTAATTTTTGGGGAAGTTTGATCTTAAGGTGTCCCCTACAAGTTTCATGTTTTGTGCTAAGGCTAGTTGTTTGGAACAAGTTGATGATTTTGGCCATTTTAAAAAATGGGTTCAGTCAGCATAAAAAGGTTCAGCAGAACTGGTTTTCAACAGAGAATACACAAAAATTTTGGGGGACCATCCGAGGGTATTTTGGGCTACTTCTTTCTCAGTATCTAGTTTAATATGTTAGCTAAAATTTGCATGAAAGCTAATTTTGGATTTGGCCATTAAAAACATAGGTTTGTGTTCCCACAAAAATATGTGACAGAGAGCTCTGTCAATCACTGATTAACAATAGTGACTTTGGAAAGGGTTTTGACCTATCAAGATTTCGTATATTTGGCTCATATTTGGTGGAAAGTAAGATACACATGTTATTTACACGTTTTATATTTTGACCTAAGCTCGGTTTTCACTCTAATCTAGGGTTTTTATGTCTACAATACAGAGTGGTCAGAATCTGACCCTCTTTGATAAAAATAATATATCTGGAGTTCTACCCAACGAAATCACTTCAAACTAATTTAGTATGAAAGATGACTTACAAATATAGGTCTGGACATAAAAATAACATTTAAATCATTTTTTTACAATTAGTTATGGTAGTTTAAAGTTCGTGGCAGAAAGTTAATGTGCCTAGAAAATCAAGTTATTTAGGGTGTCGGTAACTTTGTCCATGATATGTTTAAATTTAATGTATTTTCTTTACATGCATGTAATGTATTCATACATACCAAAGTTCCAGAGCCTATTTAACCTATAAAACTCAAAAATACTTACATGCAACCACTTACAACACTAGATCTCATATGAACAACTTCTAATCTATTCACACGATGCCTTTTTGAGTGAAATCTTATTTATTATTTTTAGAGTTGTTTATAGAGATGGATTGGGGGTTATATTTTGAGAGAATGGCAGAAGTTTTATGGAATTTATTTGCTTGTTTAGTTGCTCTAAAGGTTGAAGGATGACTAGGACTTAACTTTCAAGACTTCCTTAAGCCTCCTTGGACTCCCTCTTCTTTCTCTTCATCTTCTTCCTTTATTTTTCTTTCAAGTCTTGAAGAACACTTCAACTACACTCAAAATCTAGTTCCTCACTCCCTCTTGGCTGAAATACATAGAAGAGAAAGGGGGTGTTTGGTCTTTGTTTTATAGGAGAAGAGTTGGTGGGTTTAATTATGGATGTATAAGTCTTTTTGAATTTTTTTTTTATTTTTGATTGGTTGCATGAAAGGTGGAGCCTTTTTAAGAAAAAGTTTGTAAGAAAATTTAGATGGGGAAGTCAGCTATGGCAGGTTTGGGGAACAAAAATCTGACTTTATGTTAATTTTGGAGTTTAAATTATATTTTAGTACCATTTTATGTAAGAAAATGTCTAAAATATTAATTTTATGTATTTTTTTGGTATCTTAACCTAATAAAACTTATTATTTTAGTGTGTTTATAATTAATTTAGTATTTTCATGAATTATCACAATTTTTATAGATTAAATAGGTATAAGCTTTTAAGTCAATTTAAGGTAGTTTGACAATAATTGACTTTTTGATTTATTTATTGTGTAAAAATTTTAAATAATGATTTGTTTACTTTTGTTAACCTATATTATTATATTATTATGTATATTACTTATATAAAAAGTCTTGAATCGTAATAATGCTTAATTTATATAAATTTTTCTCATTTTTGAGTTTTAAAAGGTAAAAAATAACTTTTTGTGCACAAACCCCAAGGTGACCGGCCATGCAAGGGTATTTTTGTCATTTTAATTATTATTTTATCTTTTTTATTTAATTATATCTAAATATCTAATTTTGGGTGTCCATGTGTCAAAACTTGAATTTTTAAGACTTTTTGCTGTACTATGGGCAAAATGGTCATTTTACCCTAATTATGAGAATTTTTTATTTTATATTTTATATTTTATGTTATTTACTTAATTTAAATTATCCCGAGACTTCTCTGAGCATTAGGGCTTTGGCTCTGAGAATTTGGTCTCTTTTTATGATTTTCGGGTTGAATTAGGGTTTCGAGTTGAATTAGGGTTTTCATCCTTCTAGCGACCTAAGATCTTGTCAACTAATCATCGCTAATGCTAAGGTTTGAGTTAGATCACTACACTGGTTGTTACAAACTGGGTTGTTATAACTAAGGTCCGGACTCGGCTGTTACATACCCCCCGTGGTTTGTGACTATCCAAATGTTTTTCCAGACGATCTGTTCGAGTTACCACCGAGTCGTGAGATAGAGTTTTCTATTGATCTGGTTCTAGGAGCTGCTCCCATTTCTATGCCATCTTACCGCTTTGCACCAGCTGAGTTGCGAGAACTCAAGGTACAGCTTCAAGAGTTACTTGATAAGGGGTTTGTACGCCCAAGTACTTCACCGTGAGGAGCTTAATCTCTTTTCGCTAAAAAGAATGATGGATCCTTGCGATTGTGTATTGACTATCGGAAGCTGAATCAGGTGACGGTGAAGAACAAGTATCCTATGCCGAAAATTGATGACTTGTTTGATCAGCTGAAGGGGTCGAGTTACTTCTCGAAGATTGACTTGAGGTCAGGGTACCATCAGTTGAGGATTAGGGACGAAGTCATAACGAAGACCGCATTTTGGATTCATTATGGTCACTATAAGTTTTTGGTTATGCCGTTCGGTTTGACGAACGCTCCTGCAACATTCATGGGTTTGATGAACTATATCTTCCACCCGTACTTGGGCAGTTTTGTAGTTGTGTTCGTGGATGATATTCTCATCTATTCACCCACGAGAGAGATGCATGAAGAACACATGTGTATTGTCCTACAAATTCTGAGAGAGCATCGCTTGTATGCGAAGTTTGGAAAGTGTGAGTTTTGGATGTCCGAGGTGAGATTTCTTGAGCACGTGGTATAGAAGGACGAAGTATCAGTGGATTCTTTGAAGACTGATGCATTGATGGACTGGGAATGATCGAGAAATATCTTTGAAATTCGTAGTTTTTTAGGTTTGGCAGGTTATTACCGGTGGTTCGTGAAGGAATTTTCTAGACTTGTCGCGCCGATGACGCGTCTTACGCGGAAGGGAGTTATGTTTATTTCGGGCGAGTCCTGTGAGTTGGCATTCCAAGAGTTGAAGAAGAGGTTGACTAGTGCACCAGTGTTGATTACTCCAGAACGAGGTTTGGGTTACATAGTGTATTGTGATGCATCACATAATGGTCTGGGTTGTGTTTTGATGCAGGGAGGAGGTAAGGTTGTGGCTTATGGATTTCAACAGCTGAAGACCCATGAGAAGAACTATTCGACACTTGATCCGGAGTTGGCAGCCGTGGTCTTTGCCTTGAAGACATGGCAGCACTATCTTTATGGTGAGCACTTTGAGATTTTCTCTAATCACAAGAGTTTAAAATACTTATTTTCGCAGAAAGACCTGAATCTACACCAATAACGGTGGATGGAGTTGTTAGAAGACTATGACTTTAACTTGTAGTACCATCTAGGGAAGGCCAATTTTGTGGCCGACGCTCTTAGTAGGAGATCTCATGGTTCGTTAGCTTTCATAGCTATACGAGAATGGGACATGCTTGGAGAAGTTAGCGAGTTTGATCTATGTCTCAGGGAGACAAGGAGAGGTGCGACTTTATTTTCAATGGCTTCACAACCTACGTTGGTTGCACATGTGCTAGAGATTCAGCAGACAGATCAGGAGGCTCAGATGATACGGGATCTTATTGCTAATGGAAAGGACACGACGGGTTGGGTTGTGAGTCTAGATTAGAGTTTGAGATTGGCAAGGAGATTGTTTGTACCAAAGTTGTGCCGTGCCGACGTACTATATGATTTTCATCATTCTCGTCTTGCAATGCATCCAAAAGGCACTAAGATATATCACGATCTACGTCGTCAGGTCTAGTAGAAGAGAATGAAGAGGGATGTGATTCAGTTCGTCTCTCAGTGCCTTACTTGTCAGCAGGTAAAGGCGGAACATCAGAGACCAGCCGTATTGTTACAGCCGTTGCCGATATCAGAATGGAAGTGGGAGAACGTCACAATGGATTTTGTATCAGGACTTCCTAGATCGCCGAAAGGACACGATGCTGTTTGGGTTGTGGTTGATAAATTGACGAAATCTGCACACTTTCTTCCCATTCATGTGAAGAATTCGGTAGACAGACTGGGTAGGTTGTATGTCTGTGAAATAGTTCGGCTACACGGAGTATCTGTGACTATTATTTCTGATCGAGACCCACGCTTTACATCATGTTTTTTGCAGTCTTCAAGTGGCTTTGGGGACGAGCTTGACGTTCAGCACTACTTTTCACCCACAAACAGACAGTCAGTCCGAGCGTACTATCTAGATTTAAGAGGATATGTTGAGAGCTTGTGTACTTGATTTTTGGAGTTCTTAGGAAGTTCATCTACCGTTGGCAGAGTTCGCGTACAACAACAGTTATCAATCTAGTATTGGGATGACACCTTTTGAGGCTTTATATGGCAGGCTGTGTAGATCACCGATATGTTGGACAGATCTGGGAGAGACCACAGTTTTGGGACCCGACTTTGTTAGAACAAGGCAACCCAAGAGGGGGGTGAATTGGGTTTCTTTATAAAAAATAACGATTAAATTCTTTTTCTGA